>SNQJ01S0076255.1:19005-36805 GCA_010110895.2 Picea sitchensis
CATAGTTCTTGTACATACCATGTTTTATGTACATATCTTGCATATCTATTTCTTAGAAGATAATATGTTCAAAGAGAAACTATACTTATGGAATAACAACAAGATAAGGATTTATACAAGTCAGAAAATACACATGAAAGGATGAAGTACATCAACAACTCCTGGTAACAATTCATGTGGAAGTTATTATTAGAATCAATCTTGAAGAAACCTAGAAGAAGTAAATATGGAAAGAAGTCAATAATCAAAAGGAAATTGGAAAAAGATTTGTGACACTTTGCAGAAGGCAATAAGGATGCAGACGGAAGCGTGGAATCTCCTAGATGGAGGGAGCCAATTATATTATCAAAAGAAGAACATGCATTCATGCATGAAGCAAGGATTAGGAGGGAGCTAATCCTAAATTATATGATCCATTGAAGATGATGAAGTATCTATCCATGGTAGCAACCATGAAAAGCAACACGTGTTCAGTGTGACTTCAAAAGAAGTCTTCTTCAAGAAGCCTTAAAGTAATCTCTGGTTTTCCATCCACATCCATGATCCTATGATGAAAGAAATAAGTTGGAATATTCAGAGCATGGAATCTCTAGAAAACTCCGTGAAATCAAGAGCTAAAGAGAAACATGAGAAAGAACATGACGATTCCAAGAGAGAAATAAAAGACAGAACAACCAGTCAGTGTATGGAGAATCACAAGACTACCAACCTGATATGAACTCACTAAAATCAATCAAGCAGGGGAACCAAAAGTTGTGATGAAGAACAATGTATGGAAGACTTATGAATGAAAGCATTGTAAGATCCATAACTAGAGGTTCTCCCAGATGGAGGGAGAAGACTATGATGATTGCTTGTAAACCAGACATGCCTCTACATGAGCATGTATATCATATGCAATATCCATAGGTTGGATTTTACATGTAGAGAAACCTCAAAGGATTTGAGGTATACCATAAAGAGAGCCTTGTATGCAGATGGAAGAAGATCGTGTATGGATTCAAACAACTTGGTATAGAGCCTTCAATACACAACAAAAGCATGGTGAAAATATTTCTATAACAGAGATATTGTATCAGAATGGTAACTCAAAAATCTTGGATGGTGGATTTCTAATCCATGACAAACTCTCATAGATATTTTCCAGTTTGAGCCCTGCCACGATGTTATGAGCTAGTAGGAAACAAAAGATGAATCCAAAAAATGATATACTACATTGATCAGAGCTATATAAAGCCTTCAGAGAAAACTAGTGTTCCAAAAAGACCAAAGCACATTGAGATGAAGCATTACACTCTCTGTGATGAAGTCCATAAAAGAGAAAGTGGTTCTCCAATATATATCTCCACAGATGAGAAGATAAACAGACATTTTGGTGAAGCCTCTGTCCAAGATGAAAAGGTTTGTGTACTCAAGTCGAAACTCGTGGAGACAAATTCCTTATTGAAAAAGGAAGAGATGAGCCCCAGTTTGGGAGGAAGAACTGATGTGTTATTGATTTATGGACAGTCATTTTTAAAGTTCGAAAAATGGTCCAGGATGAGCAGTTCCTTCCCAGTTCGAAAAGTGGTTTGAGATTTCTAACGGGCATGCATTTTCCAGTTTAGAAAATGGTCCAGATCGAACGGTCATTTTCATAATGAAAATGGTTCGATGGATTGTTGATGTACCATAAACAACAATTCCCCTTGTGGTTAACATAGGGAATGGTCTAGGACAGTCTCTCTTCTTTACGGTCACTCTTAGTAGTGGTCAAGAAGACTAGTCCACCTCGCCAGACAATCATTCTTTCAAAGCTCACAATTGTGAGCAGTTTCAAAGAATGGTTTGTTTTGGAGGTTGGTGCAGGACATTCATTTCCTTTGGAAATGGTCCAGACAGTCATTCCCTAGGGAAGATTCATTCTCTCCAAGTTGCACTTTCTTTAGTGCCAGAGGAATGGCCCAGATAGGTGAATGGTCCAGGTTCAACAATTAGAGATACGCATTCCCTAGGGCAGATTCATTCTCTCTAGGTTGCACTTTGTTTAGTGCCGAAGGAATGGCCTTGATAGGGAATAGTCCACGCTCAGAAATTGGGACAGTTATTCTTCCTTACTTGAGAAGAATAGACCAGATAGCTCATCATCAATGTTTTACCTTCTAAAGGCAAATGATTTTCCAAATCTCACAGATGTGAGTGGAATAATGGCCCATATGACTCAGTTTATATCATAACAATGTTTTTTGTGCAGGTTGATATCATATGATATGATTGTTATGGAGACTGTATGTCTTCGGATAGTAAATGTATACTACTATGGTGGATGTGTTCCACTGATTGTGACTATATGTCATTGATCAAGTATCTGTGTGCTACTTGGTGTGGTAGTGTACCACTTGTTCGCATAGGGGCATACCTAGGGTTCAATGCTACAACAGTGCACCAAAAAAACCCTAACTACCGACCCTTTTGGCAACACCTACGAAGAAGATGAAGTCTCGCCCAAGGTAGAGGCAGGGGTGGTTGCAAGACTCAGATGTTTGTAACCTTAGCTGGGACATAGATCTATGATTCTAACACTTAACAGAGCACTCAACAGTTAACATTCATCAATATTCAGTCTCAGTTACATCACAGTTAAAACCTAATTATAGAGTATCATAGTATTCATTCAGATCTAAGGTATTTAAGAACTAAGCATACATACATAAATTATATCTAACATCCATCCATAAGCAATAAGCATCAACAAATCATTCATCTATATTAAAGAACTAATCAAGTAAACACATAATCACATCAATACATTGCACAAAGCATAGCAACACAACATGTATGTGGTTCACCCCCACCCTGGGGCTACATCCACCAATTCTTTGTCTTCTTTATTATCTTTGGTCAAGATTCTTACAAGCACATAGCATCCAAGTTCTACTCCACAGAAGACGGGATATCTGTGTGCACTCTACCAGATCCTTCTTCTTCTAGCTAGGGTATAGCACAAAGCCTTCACACAGTCTCTTACAATGACTTGCACTTAGCTCTGCAAGTCTCACATAGTATGCACCAAAGCAATCTCCACTTAGCACTGTCTATCACATAGATTGGACTACAACCATAGCTTGCATCTAGTTGAAGGGCACTTAGCCATTCATACTCACTACATCGACTTAGCATCTATTTATACATACAAAATAGGCCTAAGCATGGGTAAACCCATGGGTCGACATTCCCATACCCGTTACATAATACTGAATCCCAAAAAGGGCCCTAAAAGGAGCCGAGATCTTGCGATCTCTGCTTTGTCTTGTGCTCCAACTTTGACAACCTGTCGAAGTCCCAAAATCAAGGCAAACATGACCAAGAATCCACAAAACTTGGTCAAGGGCCAACGGGCCCCCAACACTCTCCTATGACTCGTCCCAAGTCACTCTGATCTAACTAGTTATGCTTCAAAAATCCTCGAGCTGCTTCGACTTGTTGTTGTACCACGACCTCTTTTTAAGCAAACTCTTGTATGATTGCTTCATTGACATGTCCCTGTAGGCGTTGTTCAGCTGCAGTGATGACTTGCTCCAGTTCCACTCCTCGGACTTAAATCTCTGTGAACAGTTGGTAAGCCTTATCCTGTATAGGTTGGAGCCTCTGAGTCACTTCCATGACTTTTCTCTGGATAGTGCGGACCTGTTGCTAGGTAGTGCACTGCTTCTGGGATCTCTTCATTCTTTCCATAGCTGACAGGGGCTTCAACTATGCCTGTATCGTTTATGCTTGATACTTCACCTCTTGGAGCTGTGAATCCAGTGCCTTCATCTCTGGATTCTCAGTGAGTTGCTCATAGGTCTGGGAACTACGATCAGTGAGTTGCTTACATTCTATGGAAAGGGCCTTTATTCTCTCAACTCCGCTTCGAGCAATTGCTTCTCTTTGGTCCCTCACATCCTGTGGGGTGATGGGCACTGTGCGGAGCTCTAAGTATGCTATTCATTGTTGTAGCTACTGGATAGCTTCTGCGAGCTGCTCTACTTGATGTGTGACTCGGTCTTTTACTTGTGTCTCTAATCCTGTCATAGAGTGGAGGACTCTGTTGACTGCTTCTTTCACTTCGAGTTGCTCTACAAGAAACTGTTCTTTTTCTTGCTGCATCTATACTTTCTCTTCTTCAAACTTTTCCTAGAGAGCAACCTTCTCCTTCTCTGCAACTTTGCGTTGTTCTACGATTACGCCTTGCACTTGCTTCAAGGCCTGGGTGTCTTGTTCTGTTTCTTCTTGAGCACGACGAAGGCGAGCTTCGACCGCATCAACTATTTGGTGGAGTTGGGATGGCTCATCTCCCAACTCTAGTTCTCCTGATCGCAGGGGCATAGTGGAGACTACGCGACTGGACTGAAGGGCCTGTTGTACCCCTCGGAGTTCAACCTCAATTCTATAATTCATTTCCTCCTACTTAGCTTCTTGCTTCTCCACTATTTCCAGGGAAGTGTCGTTGAGAACTGCTATGATGAAGTCAAAATCATCGGCAGTAAGCACAGTCTTCATCTTGGTCAATGTGGCTTTCGATTTCTTCTGGGAAGAAGGTTTCAGGGGAGAAACCTTCCTCTTCTTCAGGGCATCAACCTCATCTCTGGGTGGTGTTACTTCGCCTGGATTCTGTTCATCTCCTTTTCCATTTAGTTCTTCTACTTCATCATCACCCCCTCGGTCAGGTGATACTGAAGCAGTCTTTCCTGAGGCACTTCTTAAATCTTGAACCTCTTCGATCTTCTTCGTTATGCTGGACCCAGGTGTATCATGTTATTTATGAGTGGTCTTTGGGTTGTTAGGGTCATACATCTCTATAGGGTCTGTGGGAATAAGGAGGTATGCAGACCAGTTCTTAGTGATCTCCTCCAAGTCTTCTTCTGTGAGCTTGTAGTACAACTGAAGCTGCTCCTTATGTTCATCGGCTCACGCTGTTATGTAGATGAAGTGTCGATCTACGCAGAAATTCATCAGGGGTTGGAACCTTTGTAGGGTGTTCGAGGTCATGCAAGGTTCATCTTCGATGACTCTCTTCAGCTGAAGGTAATATGTGTGAAAAACGACGTTCGACTGCCACTGTTTGTTCATATCACTCGAGTACCAGAGTGTGGTGAAATTCGTAGCAAGTGGCTCATACGGTTCAATATTCGAAAAGGTAACACCTTTCAACATCTCCCAAGAAACAAAGGTGATGAGGATCAGGAGCTAGCTAAAGTCAAACTAATAGCCCTGATCCTGTGCTTTGCAACAGTCTAGTTCCAGCTGTTTAACGAGATACTTCGCCCAATTCATCTGCAGGCCTTCCATATACTTCTCTGTGAGGTCAATGACAAATACTGTGACCTGCGTAGGTCTATTCTTCCTTACTAAATTTCTGGATATTATTTGGTAGGCTAGGTGCACTGTGCCATTCTGGATGGAGGCTACCTTGTAGCCTCACATTCCCTTTTCAACATCGTTGTATGTATCCTTGATCTTATGTGCTAGCGCATGATCTGTGGATTTTCTTGGATAGAACTCCTGCAGGTCGGGTCCTTGCATACTTAATCACGTGATCCTATGGATCAACATCAGATCGACTGTAATATGATGGTCTAGCCATAAGTAACCGCCATGGTAACATGAAAGTAATATCTTGACATAGGTGCTCACTTCCTGGTGCCTTTCGAAGTGTTGGATTTTCATTACATTTAGCAGGGTGGACTGCGCGAGGTTCATCGTCCACGGTTGGGGGATTATCTTTGAGTTCTTCCCCTTTGTCTTGGTCAACTATTTATATGGGGCGAGCATGCTATAGTTCTTGTGATATCTGAGGTTGAAGTCACTGAACTTCAACACTGCGATCTTGTCTTGTTGTGTGAAAACTGCACGTATCCCCTTCGGGAGGTACGCAGTAATCATGGAGTACTTGAAATCTCTTGGCACGCTATCTCGACTCACCGCGTCAACCAGAGGCGGGATGTAATCAGGAAATATGGATTGGATCAACTTCACATTTGTTAGGTCATCTCTGTGTTTGGTTCTCTTTTCCGTTGATGGTCGGGATGATCTGACTCCGCAAGCAGTCGACAAAGAGGCTTACACTCCTCTTGTCGATGATGCTTGAATACTTGTAGACATTTCTCTTTTATATATTACTCTTTTAGTCATTAGGTCAATGAGAACTTCTTCGACAATTTTCTCTATAGTGCTAAGCTCGTCCGACATGCACGCTCGTGGTTGAATATCTCGGGTTCGAAGAGTAACTTCTCAATGAAATGGGATGAATGGTAATAGCGCAATGATAACTGTGCAAAATAAACTAGTCTGCAGACTCAGATTCACAGTTAGAAAAAGTCTTCTCGTTGTGTGGCGCGATGGGATAAATAGATAACTTGGCAACAGATCTCTTGCAACGGTTGAGAAGACTTCATTAACTCAATTATGTCCATTATGGCGCGGTCCCAATGGTCTGGGGTGAACTTTCTGATCATAAATGCCTTTCTACCCATCCGGGCCATCGCTCTAGCGGTTATACTGTCCCCAATGGCTATATTACATTTTCATGGCGAAGTGCCATGTGATGCAGTTCTGATATCCCGATGAAGTTCCAATTTTGCAAATTTTCCTTCCATGAAGTTCCCTCTGGAACCTTCTGTAACTTTTTGATTTTAGCTCTCTTCTTACTTAGTTTTATAGCCTTCTTTCTAGTGAGCTTCGTCTCGAAATTCCTTTTTCCTTTCTGATTTGTATCTTCTTTTGGCAGAGTAACTTCATGTTGTTGATATTCTTTCCTAGAAATCAGGGGTAATACTTCATCTGTATCTGGAATAGGTATTTCAGTCTTCTGCGGGTATTCTAGTGTTCTTCCTACTTTGACATCCAAGTCTCTGGTCCTGAGTAGATTTGATCTATCCTCCTGTTCTTCAATCACATGTGTGATCCTCCTAGTCATGAAATCTTTCAACTCTTGCTTCTTCTGCTCTAAGATTTCTTCTTCTTTCCTTCTGGCCTGATCTCCTTCAATCCAAGGTTTTCCTAGTAACATAGCAAATGGAGCGATGGTCTCAATAAATTTAACAACTTCAAATTCTTCCTCTGTCGAAGTTCTATTGGCACTCATAGATATCTAGGTAAGTCTTCCACATCGAGTTATCAACTTTCCTCTGAATAATCATATTCCTCCCAATGAAGGAATCATAGCAGGATTTCCTAGAATTTCCCAAGTTCTTTTTGTCATGATATTCACCTGTGTTTCCTCATCCAGAACACAACCAATGTCAAAGTCTCCTATTCTTACTTCAATGCATTCTTTTTCTTTGAATATATATGATAAGTTGATATGTTGGTGGTCATTCGGGGTTTCTTTCATCTGTAGCAATACTTTTTCTGATTCTTTCTGGGGTTCTGCCATAATATCATTTGCTTGACCTTTCTCGTGGTATTCTTGTCTCATATTCATCATTTCAACCTTAGCAATCATTCTAGGGCAATCCAAAACTTCATGGTCCATAGATTTGCAACAGAGGCAACTAGGTCTTCTTCCAGGGCATTCCTTAGAAATATGTCTGGTTTTCTGCAACTGTAACAAACAGTTAATCCTCTCTTTCTCTTAAATGATCCCCGACCTTTCCTATGTTGCACGCTAGGATTATGGTATCTAACCTACAAAAAAATCTTCCTAGGATCCTGCATCCATTTGTTAGTCCAAGCATTCTCTCTATGCATAGGTATAACATATCTTTTACTATTCTTATCAGATCTACTCATATCAAATCTTCTTTCATCTATCAGTTCCCTACTTTTCAAGCTAGGACAAATCTTATCAAACATACCTAGATCCATACTTTAGAAATAAAATTTTCCACTAATCTTATCTTTAGCAGAGCACAAAGATTCCAGATCTAAAAATTTTCACTATTCTTACCTTTATCAAAGAACAAAGCTTGCAGATCTTACCTCTTTTCTTCAGATCTGACCCTTCTTGGCACAGAGCTTCATAGATCAAGTAGAATACTGCGCACTAGAGCAACATATCTATGCACAGAGCTTTCACAATTTCAGGTCAGATCTTCGCACAAAGCTTCTTTTTCCTCAGTTCCTAGCAATCACAGTTCTAGTCCCTACAACGAAACCATTTGTTGGCACAGGGGCAGACCCAGTGTTCAACGCTACAACAACGCACCAACAAAACCCTAACTACCGACCCTTTCAGAAACACCTGCGAAGCAGATGAAGTCTCACCTGAGGTAGAGGCAGGGGTGGTTGCAGAACTCAGATGTATGCAACCTTAGTTGGGACACATATATGTGATTCTAACACTTAATCGAGCACTCAGCAGTTAACATTCATCAATATTCAGTCTCAGTTATAGAGAAGTTAAACCCTAATTACAGAGTATCATAGTATTCATTCAGATCTAAGGTATTTAAGAACTAAGCATATGTACATCAATCAGATCTAACATCCATCCATAAGCATTAAGCATCAACAGATCATTCATCTATATTAAAGCACTAAGCAAGTAAACACATAATCACATCAATACATCGCACAAAGCATAGCGACACAGCATGTACGTGGTTCACCCCCACCCTGGGGCTATGTCAACCAATTCTTTGTCTTCTTTATTATCTTTGATCAAGCTTCTTAAAATCACATAGCATCCAAGTTCTACTCCGCAGAAGACATGAGATTTTCATGCACTCCGCCAGATCCTCCTTCTTCTAGCTAGGGTATAGCACAAAGCCTTCACACAGTCTCTTACAATGACTTGCACTTAGCTCTACAAGTCTCACATAGTATGCACCAAAGAAATCTCCGCTTAGCACTTAGCACTGTCAATCACATAGATTGGACTACAACCATCACTTGCATCTAGTCGAAGGGCACTTAGCCATCCATACTCACTACATCGCCTTAGCATCTATTTATACATACAAAATAGGCCTAAGCATGGGTAAACCCATGGGATGACATTCCCATACCCATTACATAATCCTGAATCCCAAAAAGGGCCCTAAAAGGGGTTGAGATCCCGCGATCTCCGCTTCATCTTGCACTATGCCTTCGACATCCTGTCGAAGTCCCAAAATCAGGTCAAACATGACCAAGAATCCTTAAAACTTGGTCAAGGGCCAACACCACTGGATAGTAGTTGTGTACTACTATGGATAGACACAGTTGTGTTCTATTGAATAACATTGTTCTGATTGCCTTGAAGACTATCAGTAGTGTTGGAAAATGTTTAATCAACTAGATGGATGATCAATGAACAGAGATTTCCTAGATAGAAAATAGTCCTGTACATTTACTATTCCAAGACATATGTCCAGATTAGAAGAATGGTTCTTGTGTCACTCTGTGGAGTGAGTGACTTATCCAGCATCATGTCTGATTACTCATATGGAGTATGGTTTCGAGAGATGATGCAACCGATGACACTGATAGTGATGATGGTGCTCATAATCTAGTCATGAGATAGTCTATACGACTATGTTGATGCTACCGGGTGAATGGTATGATTGTGATCAAGACCATTACCTTCAATACATACCTAGCTAGGAGGGAGTGTTGATATTATGGTAGTTGCGGGAGGTATTTACCTCCACGTGTAAACCTGACGAGAATATAATATTCTGGGAAGCAAGAAGAAACCCTAATTAGTCGGCTAATAACCCTAGAAGACAAGTCGACTCAAGAGAATAACCTGTATTAGGTTATTAGCCTCCAAGAGAAGAAGTTGGCTAAAGGAAATATTATATACTAAGTAATTAGGCACCCAAAATGAGAAGTCGGCCCAAGCAGTTTGCTAGATTTAGTATAAATACAGGAGGCCAGTCTTCATTCTGGCAGGCATTCTCAGAACTGTAGAAGCAACACTTGTGCGCACTGTTTGGAGGAGAGCTACCGTTGCAGCTATTGTAGCTAGCAGATTTCGGTTTTGGCTTGGATTGTATATTGGTTATGGTTTGGACTCTCTGATGAGCTCTTGCTTGGTGCACTATCCTTGGAGAAAGGTGTGCCACCCTTTGTTTATCTATCTAGCCTAGGGTTTGCTTCCAGAATGATTCTCTGTCAAGGTTAAGATGCTCGGGGGTGGCTTCGGCCTATGGTTGGGTGACAATAGTGATATTGTCTATGGTTAAACAAGCACATCCATCATATTCTAACACTAACCATGTCTTCTTCACTACTAGTTTGAAACCTTCTGGACAAGGGGGCACTCCACTCACTTCAATAATTCTCCCTCCAAGTTCTAGGATGGTTTCCTTTGATTGGAATAATATTTTTGAGCCTCTCCTTCCTGCTTATGCATCCTTCCAAATAAGGGTTGAATTTTACTCATATAACATTTATTGATGTATAGTAGATGAAGGAGCCTTCACAAGCATTTTATCCTCCTCAACTTGAAAAGTTATGGGTCCTCCCAAGCTCATGTCAACTACGAGTGAGATATTTCTTTTGATAGAATACCTAGTGAATCTTTGGGGATTCTTTCTTAGTTTCCTATCATGTTAGGTGGGAATATTTTCCTAGTCGATTTGATAGTGGTGAATGGCACATTAGACTTCAATATGCTACTTGGGTATGATTATGTATATGTTATGAATGATGTGGTTTCTATGCTCTTTCGGGTGATGCATTTTCCTCACAATGAAAGAATTATCACTATCAATCAATTTGCATTTGATAATCACATGTCCTTATTCAACTTTAGAACCTGCTACCGCATTTTTTCCTAGTACTTGGGTGCACCCTACCACACCATAGGTCAATTATGTGGCATCATATCCTCGGTGTTCAATTGCTTCTAGGAAGGATATTTTACACTCACGTTGGCCTTCTTGGGACATGGTCCTGGAAATTGATCAAGTGATTTATCCAAGTGGGGAACAAGGTCCCTTACTTCACTTGTTGACCTGAGGGACTATGATTTTTCTCTCGAGTTTGATATCATTATTTGTGGGTTTTAAAGCCCTGATATTTGTGAGTATTTTTTGATAGAATCTAATAGCTTTGATAAAAATATCCATCATTATATGGAATATGATCAGTTCACTTCTCCCATCAGGGTTGTTACTCCTCCCAATTCACAGGATTTCTTGGATGTTGAATTTCCTTCGGATAAGGCTATCCATGAAGCCATGACTATGACTGATAGACTATGGGAAGATATGTATCATCAATCATTCTTTATTTCCAAACTAGAGACTTTAGAGGTTGAATATGAAATAAATCCTTGTCTTGAGCCTCGTAATGGATTCTACCTAAAGAAACCGCAAGGCTACATGATGCTTTGTACCATATTGTACTTTCAAGTTTTTTATTTTCAATTTTTGTATTCTATATCATGAGTTGTCATCAGAGGTTTATATTGCATTTATTAACTTCTAGACTAGTGTTGTTGATCATATATATAGGACTTTGGAGACATTTTCTTTTGTGGCATTTTTTCATCACCTTTGTCCAATTTGATCCACATTGATAGGTAACAATCTCAAGACTAGCATATAGGTTAGGTTTTATACCTTGCATTGTGCATTATCGGTTTCATGTTCCATTTTTACCTTAGGATCAACCCCATAAAGTTGTGAAACAAAGTTTTTGTTTTCATTTAAAAGTGTCATAATTTGTGTGGTAGAGCCTACCAATCATGGGTGCCCTAGTTAGAGCCTTATTTTCCTTTTTTGATGCCCACGTTGAAGTTTCCCATAGGCTCAGGATCCCTCTCATCCCTTCAATTACTTTGCATCAAAGTTTCATGACTTCTTCTCGGTCTATTTTTGTCCATTACCCATGATGCTCCCATTTTTTACATTTCGAGTTGTATTCTTGCATGGCATATTGTTGCTTGTGCTTTTGAGACTAATGCCTACTACAATTCACCATTTGTTGCTTACTACTTTTGCATTCTCTTCAGCCGTCAAATTTGCATCTATAACTCCTACACCTCAAAACCTTATCCCTAGAGGAAACATCCCAATGAGTGTCCATATCATGCACATCCTTCTTACATCTTGAATAGGTATGTTATGTGTGCTCAAAAATATTTTTCTTTCCCTATGATACTAGTTTCCTTCACTAGATTATAACATTTTTTTTTATTTTTATTTTTTTTCCAGGATTTAATAACATGGAAAAGACACACAAAAAAAAATTAAAAAGGCGGGGGGGAAAGAATTAAGATCTTCATTTGTGTGGCAGTGGTCCTCAGTTATGTCACCGTGGAACAAAACACCAAGTTTTGAGTCATATTCTCAATAATTTGGGTTTTAGTATTGTCTTAGGAGATGAACCTTGATCTTTGAGTTTTAATCGTATTTTTTACTCTTCCAATCACTACGGAGATTTTATCAATGCCTCATGTGTCACAAACTTATATCATCACTCATTATTGAGTCAAATGTTTCCCAAGTCACCATTATGTCATGCTTATGTTCAACGGTTGTCTTTATCCTATGTCATCCATTCCTTAAAATTATTAATTATCCATGTCATCCTTCTTGGTTGTCAGGTTGTTCTTAGTTGCATTAGTATTTGTATTATTTATTCATGCTAGTGTGAAAGGTCCCAATTGAATTCTGACTGACGGGTCATCTCTTTTCAACTATGAAAGATTGCTATAATAGATCGACCTAGAAATAGTAGCACATTGGGCCTATTTTCATTATTGATAGGCTACCTTGCATTCAATAGGTGAAATTTCATCAATGGTTGTTGATTGAGTCGTTTCCCATATGTTTGATTTCAAGACCTCTATTCACATGTAAGGATTTACGTTGTACCTTGGTTTTCATTTTCATCATTGGTGGAAGTCCCTACCTCTGTCAATGATTTTCATTATTGGTCATTGTCCATAGGGTCTCTTCCATGCGCTATTTCCATCTGGTGCATGTGAGAGACGTACTTGGTTGTATGTTCTTCCAACTTTCATTTGAAACTTTCAAACCATGTTCCTTATGTCCACTTGTGTTAGATGAAGGGGGATGATTTAATGCCCTCCTTCCAATGGATATATTCCCATCAACACTGAATCATTTACTCTAGGAATGGGATCTATATATTTCATAGTACCTTAAGTCTTGTAGTCATTAGTGACAGGTTCCCTCACTATCGATAATGATAATACATCAATGTCTCATGATTGATAGATTCTACAAGTGTTTGATGACAACACATCTATTCTCACTTGCTAGAATGTACTAGGTACCTTATTGCTCATTTTCATTATCAATGGTTTTTTTCATGTTTGTTAATGGTATACATCAATGACCAGTAATCAAACAAGTTCTCCCATGTTCTACATTGGCTCATTTATTCACATGGTGAAGATTCATACCTCCGACGTTTGGATTGAAGACCTTGGGCCATATTATCACTCCCTCTTTATGTTGTTGTGTAAGTTGTGCAAGACAATACCACTCACCCATATGAAATTGGTACATTTTAGAGGATCAACTTATCCACGTCATAGTTTTAGTCATCCTCCTAATATACATTGAGAAATAGATCCACTTTGTATCTACTCATGGCTATGATATATTTGAAATGGATCTATCGTGTATCTTATTTGTGGCCATGGTGTCTGCATTTTATATGCTTCATGGATTCATAGTGCACTTGATTTGCAACCATGCTTTCCACACCTGAGCATCCATATGCCCACCTCTGGAAGAGAGTCATCTAACACCTTGGTTTATTTTCTAGGTACTTTCCGAATCCGAAGTTTGGTAAACTCCACCTAGACCCACTCAATATCTTCCTCTGTGATATAATAATGTTTTTTTCCATCATCTCCCCTTCTGACCTCACACATTAGGGGTCATCTATTATAATATATTTCAACACATCCATGGCTTGGATGCCTTGAATTGGCCACCATACCCTTTATACACACCTCTTGCAACTTGAGCCCACTCTGAATACTACTTAAAAATCCTCCTTGGAAATCCACATGCTCTTCATTCTCACAAAAGGAGTGTACACACGCACTTATTTCTCATAAAAAGTACATGTGCTTCAAAAAGTGAATAAAAAATATATAATTCATGAAAATTGTGTGCTCGTATGTGGGGCTTAAGAGAAAACTATTATGTAACTCCCTAAAACGCATGCCAAACTGATGCAACCAACTTGAATTGGTATGAAAAGAAGCCTAATGGAAGGAATGGTTGGTAGCAATGATGCAGTAGCAGAGTTATCCTCTTGCTAGAAGGATTATAGGTTGTTGTCTCCCTGTGGTTTTTATGACCTTTATCCCTCATGAAGGCCTCCGTTGCTTGATCATTTTCTCCCTTTCCTAATTTCAGACCTAAAACACCCCAACTTTCCTCATTCTTGTGTGGAGAATATTTTAAGAGTCCTGAAGCAGTCTTGAGTGGCTCGGGGATGGAGGAATCCAAATGACGGTTACATAAGGTGCTGACAATGGATCATGTGTATCTTTATGTGTCATTGTTTCATTCTAGTTAAAATGGAGATCTCTCTTCTCCCCCCCCCAAAAAATCTATTTTAATGTTCAATGTTTGATCTCTTTCAGTTTCTTGTTAAGGTTCTAACACAACTGATAGTTAGTTAAGGTATTTATTTGATGCTTATCTTTTGTTTTTTCCTATTGGTTTGAGAAAGGTACTTGTTTCCTTGTGTGCAAGTATGAAAGCGTGGATATGAGAAAGGATAATTGGAGTAAGTCCAACTCAAAGGATTCATCTGCAACCAAGCATCTGGACCAAGTAGGTCCTCTTCATAACTAATTGGTAGTTACATTAAGTTATTGTAGACATATCCTAGGGATTGAATTACAATGTTCTTCGATTTGATTTATTAATAGTCCACCTTATCTATAGGAATAGTTTTCTCCACAATAATTTCCACAAAAAAATATGGTTGACTATGGCTAACCATGATTAGAAATACATTTCCATCACTGAATGTAACCCTATTATATTAATGGTTGATACTACTAACTCATTGAGCCCCTAACCCCTAACCCAATAGTGATAGTTGACAATGTCTAAACATGGTTATAGTTTTTTTATGGTTGATCCTACCCCACTAACATACCACTAACAACTAATATGTTCGATAACAAATATGGGTTAACCATTAAACTATTCATTTTACATAGTAAGTTTTTTAGAGGGATGGGGTTGCGTTCATATTTTTATTTTTAACTATAGGTTCCCATGGTTGAATGTAGCCCTATTATGTTAATGATTGACACTACTATCTCACTAACCCATCAAATTGATCCCAAAAGGATCATGGAAATGAATGGAAAGGTCTAAGTAAGTGTGATAAAATGAATTCGGTGACCACCTTCATTCTAGAAGGAGTGGTACCTTTATATGTGTTTGGAAATATGTTGAGTGACAAAACTCACCATTGTTTAAACCAAATTGAAATAACTTGATTCAATGTTATCACATTAGTTAGCATGAGGGTAAGGTCACACCCATTGGGAGAAATTTAGGTTACAAGGGATGCCACGAAGGGGGATGGTAGTCATTTTCTTGAAGATAAATTATAGCATTTAGAATGAAGGGATTGCAACATTTTGAATGAAGTCCAATACCATAATTTATATCATTTCGATTCATTAGTGTAAGTAGGGTGATATCAAGTTTCAAAAGGGAAATTGCATTGTTCAAAGTGAAGGAAATCACACCATTGTAATTGAATGAGATTGCAACCATTCAGTTTAATGAACTCATAAATATTTCCATGAAGGCACTTGTGGCCATTGAGTTTAAGGTAGGTCACAATATTTTGAATGAGAGGTAGATATCACCAAATAGAATAAAGTTTACTCACACCAAGGAAAGTGAATGAGGTCACCTAACTTTGAATAAGTGAAATCACACTTGTTCAAGTGAATGGTAGGTTGCATGGTTGAAGGTGCTCACATTCCTATGGGTGAGGGAAGTCACAATTATTTAAGAGAAGGCGAATCACACCATTAGAAGTGAAGGAATTCACAATTTTTCAAACGAAGGTAAATCACACTTGTTGAAGAAAATGGTACTCACTTAGAGGATTGTGATGGAACTCTCTTGGATGAATGTGAAGGTAGAAACATAAATCCCATTTATCTGAAATGATGTGAGTTAACAAATGGATTAATCCCCCCTCTAACTATGTGATTTGGTTGTCATGGTAACAACTCTTCAATAAGAATGATGTGAGTTGAACAAACAAATCACAATTTTCTCCTTTTGATGCAATTGGGTGATACAACTTCATGCTAAACAATATGATTGGATGGGAATATAAACAACCATCGTATGGGTGAATGAAACATTTGGAATATGAAAATACAAATGAATGGGAATTTGAAGAATCTTAAATGGAATTTGAATAGCCTTACCAAAATTATAAATTGCTCTTTAATGGCTAAAAAAAAGGATTCAAAATTGAAGGAATATCATATTTAGAATTGGAGTGTTTCTATTGAAGCTTGGATCATATTTTGAATGATTTCTTTGACACAATGATAACAATTGGACATAGAGACAAAGAGAATGAAGCTAGTTCCAAGTTCGATAGCCATTTCTCATTTTGGATGAAGATCACAAGTTGAGACAAGGGATGGAAATGTTGCAGTAGTCAAAGTCTCATTCACAGTATTGTGTTCATTAGAGCCATTGTAATTTGTAGTTATATCCTTTTAAAAGAATCAATAAAGCACGGTTGAACCCATTCCATTGCTGGAGTTTTCGAGAATTGGGTTTCTCTAGGGTAAATCTATGTGTCGAAATGTTTATGGTTGAATATATTGTGCACTTTAAATTTCTATTATTTCATTTTTTGTAATTAGATATCAGAAGCACATTTACTAGTTTTAATTAAACAATAATATAGTGATTTAAAGATCCATTGTGATGCACTGTTTAGTGAGATACCTACTACAATTTACTAATCATATTAGTATCTGAATCAATTTTCCTTGTAGGTCAAAAGGGATCATTCTGAGTTGAATGCTTACAAGACTAAAGGAGTTTCAAGAAGATGGAGAGTTTCCTTTTGAAGGACCCCAAGATTGGAGTAGATAGAAGGAAGAAACAATATCATGATTCAACTATGAGAGAGAATCAAGAATACAATGTGTCAAAGGTCAGAATACGAAATATGGAGAACTAGATGACCCATATGTCTTTGAATGTGTCTCGTGTGACCATAAGCATGCCAGAGATGAGAAAGAACATTATCACTTTGTTGTTGTAATGATTCCCAAGGAAAAGGAATGGAATCTACCTCATGAGTCGTGTTCCAAAGATGAAGGAAAGGAATATCAGAACCTTAAAATAGAAAAATCAAATCTAGAGAAAGGAGATTGTAGTGACAATCGAGCACCAATCAAAGTGGAGGTGGAGATAAACATCAAGCCATATGTAGGTGATATGAATACCCTCAAATTAAATCAGTGGATACAACAATGGGAAGTATATTTCAATGTGCATGAAGTGAATGGTGCACACATAATTTATTTTTCTCATTTAAATATGGAATGTCACACTTTGACATTGTGGGAGAGTGATGTGGTATCTTAAAGACTCAAATTTAAACCATCGGTAACTAAATGGGACATGTCCAAGGACCCTTTTAACTCACAATTCTACCCCATTGGATATGAGGAGGAATAAAATATAAAATGGCTCTATCTCAAGCAAAGGTAGGGATAAAATGTGTAAGATTACACCACATAATTTCACAAGAGAGAAATTGATTTGGGTATTTTTCACAAGAGCCCGTAATAGTTCATTAAATATTTTGGAGGCTTGCATAGCCATATTTGAAGAAAAATGATTCTCTTCAA
>SNQJ01S0076256.1:0-10535 GCA_010110895.2 Picea sitchensis
ACCGTTAGATCTGCGACCTTATAATGAACGGTCCAGATTTACAATGAAATTACAATATACTTTTACAAGGCAATTTTTGCTTCGGGGGACGTTTCCCCTGAGCCCCCGCTGGGGGCCCACTTGCCCCCAGACCTCCCAGCCGGGGGGATAGCCCCCCCAGACCCCGCAGAGGGGGTACCCCCCCTCTGCACTCTCCCACGTGGAAGAGTGTACATACTTCTGGGGTGTAAATACTTCATGGGGTATAAACACGGTTGAAAGCAAGGACCTCTGAATCAGGAAGATAATTAGGTTCCACAACCAACATCTATTAGGTCTTCTTACAATTGACTTATTCCTCCTTATTGATAGTCCTTATTCATATTGACCTTTATTACATGGAAATACATTATTCTACCCACTTGATGGTTAGGTAGGTTAGGTCCCTAACAGTTATCATCCCACAGTTGGATCCAGTTGTTGAGATAAATCCCTTCTTCCGAAATTTCCCTCCCTTTTCTATTTTCCCAGCTTCTTTTTTCCATTTCTTTTCCCTCTTCTATACCTACCCTCATTCCCCTTTTCTTTTCTCCCTTCTATTTTCCCTTTCTAGTTACCATACTTACTCGTATTTCAAAAAATTGATGGGTTCATAGGTTGGTGGACTCGCAGGTCTTCACCTCCATCCTTGTTCCCATATCATGAGTCTAACCAACCTCCTTGTTATAATGTACTTAATCGTTTTTAAAACCGCGGGTTCAAGGGTTCAAGCTTTCATCTTCCAAGTTCTGCGATCTCCACTTCCCACCTGAAGGCCCATGATATACATTATGACCATCATATTTGTCCTGAGTATTGAGCCCCTAAGTATCTCATTTATCCTGTATCCAAGTCTGATCGACGACTATGCAACACTTAGCCTATTTTTTACCATTCGCAAACACGGGTTCGCGGGTTCACAAAAAAACCCCAAATTCAAATTGCTCTTGTTTGTCCCTGCCACCTTTGTGTTTTTCCCAATATGCATTTAGTATGGTTTAATTATAATAATTGATCATGCAGGCTCCATAAATATCACCATTAATAAGCAAAGGGCTCGAGGATATTTTTCATTAAAATGCATTAAAATACGATTTTCCAAGGGTTATATTATTGTTATCTCTCTGAAACAATTCATTGCAAATTATTATCCAGTTGAAAGAACACTCTCATCAACCTATGGTAGTAGCAACTAGACAACATTTTTGTGGTAATACTTTGAATATTTTCGGTCATGAAGACCAGCACTTTCAGGGGTCCAAAGCATACTCGTATTACTCATCTCCTCCTGCACAAAAAGACATAATCTAGACATCTGGAATATCACGTGCAGGGTGTGTCCCTGAGGTATTCGACTACAAAGAATTGATTGCATGGTGCATTGAT
This sequence comes from Picea sitchensis, assembly GCA_010110895.2. Taxonomy (NCBI): domain Eukaryota; kingdom Viridiplantae; phylum Streptophyta; class Pinopsida; order Pinales; family Pinaceae; genus Picea; species Picea sitchensis. The sequence goes on from SNQJ01S0076256.1 coordinate 1,405, forward strand.
AAGTATGTACTGAGTGAGCGAATTATACAACTTCAATATCATTCCCCCATCTCTCTATCATCGAAAATTTTTTGTAAGATGTTGAAGCTCTCGAAGCCAACACTTACCTTCAAAGGAGAGGATTGCAGATATTTTCTGGAGAAACATGATAATGGCCTGGATCTCTTTCCTAATTTCTTAGAGAATCTCGCGGTTGTCCCAGACGACATAACCAGGATTCAGGTCGACTCTTTTAAAAACCCCTTTCAGGAAATTTCTTGGTTGTTTACCAGGTTGACAGGTCAGGAAAGCACCTCCACCATTTCTCGCATTATTCTTTACATTTTATATTTTACAGTTAAAGAGAAAGCTATCTTTGATTGGGGAAAACTGATTTCCAATTAAATATCTTCCCAATTGTCACATTACAAAAGGGACAAGAAATTATTTATGGATTCTTATTTGGTATTTGCGATAATATATTGTTGTCAATTTCCAAAATTGACTATCTGTAAGAGGGTAAACTCTGAAATTGATCCAGTTACCTTCTGGTATCAAGAATTATGGAGACACAAGACTTCTTTTCATTTTTACGAAGTTTACAATGATTTCGTTTCAGTCTGCAAAGGACTGTTGTTTTGTAAAAATACCCCCAAGATATCAGACCAGGAAAATAAATTCTTGGAGAAAAAGGGGATGTTAGAGCAGATGGAAAATCACTATGTTATCAAGATCTTTTGTTCCAAGGAAAAACCCTCTTTTCTTCCATACCATGTATCTGATAAAAAAATTATTACGAAAGTAGAAAGGCAATACAATTTATGGTTGCACTTTTTCCATGAAAAATGGAAAAAACAATTCATCCCCTTGTCGTGGAAAATTGGAGACTTTATATTCAGGAATATAAAGAAAATTTATGAGTTTGTGAATCACTTCCACAATGTAAATATGAAGTATGCTGAAAAGATAAAGGGGTTTGACCCTAACAAAATATTCGTGGAACATATGTTGTCAGTAGGATTCAATAATTCATTCATTTGTATTATTTTAAGTGAAGAGGAAGATAACAACTTAGGCGCTCCTACACACAATGTTGGTGACTTGGAAATAGTACTTAGTACTAATTAATTTTACAAGAAAAAAGGAAAGGGTCCCAGTGAGAAGAGTTCCCAATCTCCAGTTGTTACTCCTAAAACTACCACATCTTGGAGCAATTCTCCAACGGCCCACCCAACTAGGAAAGTTACCAATAGTAGTTCAAGTGGAGGAGGAGAAAAGGATCCCCCCAGGGAAAAATAGAGAGCTCACACAAGCTCCCTCTAAGAAAGAAGAGAAATAATGTTGTGTAAGAGGAAGAATACCATCACATAGAAAATGACATCAACAGATTCTCTCTTGAAGACATGGAGCTCGAGGAGGATATCAAGAAAAATTTTCCCACAATTGATGAGCCAGGGAACATGGCCCATCAAAATTCATCATTAGAGATCATTGAGAATGAGACCTTCAATGAAGAAGAGTCATTCACTTTCCATAGCATTGTCTTTGACAAGGAATCTAAGAAATTGATTATTGCAAAAGGTGATATGAAAAAAAAGAAAGGAAAATCATGTTCAGAGGTTGACCTAAAAGATATGTGGTCATCCCAAATATATAGAATTCATAGAGCAAATAGGGATGCTCTGGATGATTCCATTGGTGGTTTAGAAGTAGAAAACACAAAGTTGAAAGAAAGGATCAAGGAGTTGGAAGATGCTTTAATGCCTCTTACACTTCTTGTCAGTCCTTTTTCAATAGTCAGACCCACCACACCTGTTGTTGAATTGAAAGGATCTTCAATCCAACTTACATCAGCTAGGAGCTACGTAGAAAGAAATATTAAGAAAAGAATGGCATTGATCACAGAGGCATGGGAAGTTTCGAAAAACATTGCTTCTTTTGGCTCAAGGGTGCATCCCTTCCATGAATATTTGCAAGTTGACCTAAAGAACAAAGAAGGTTTCTACATTGATGTTGTATTACCCTTAGGAAACAAATTCTCAAATATGACGGAATGAAGGAGAAGAGAGAAGGATTTTCCCTCCCCAAGTCAGATAAAACAGTCAAATGCATACTGGAAGGAAAAGATTAAAAATTTGAATAATATTGTCCAAGCATGTAGCCAAGCTATATCAAAGAGGGAATAATTGTTCAATAAGCTCACCAAGATAGACCTATATGGAGTTACTAACGAAGTATAATACCCTAAATTAATTCTCAACTCAATTTTCCTAACAAAGCAACATTTTGACGAACAAGTTGAGATATTTTAAGGGATATCACTTAAAACATTTTATGGTATACTTGAATATGATGAAGATGACATAGAAAATTGGCTACTGAACTATTCCATGAAGAACCAAGATATTGAGGAATAAATACATGGAATTTCCCTTTATTTAATATACTTGGAGGGCGAGTTATTCAACTTCAAAATCCATCTTGAAATAAACGTGGCACCAATGAAAAATTATATTAAAGAATGGTTCAATAAAGAAATCAACAAATTTACCAATGAGGGGCAAGAAACAGTTGAGACAATTCTTGTAACCATTAATGAAGACCATAAAAGGACAACAGCAAGTAAGTGAAGAGACGAGAGACCATCATAGTAAGTTTATGTTGATCACATATTTCTTTCTTTATCAGTTCTTTCATCCAATTACTCTACTTCTTTGACTAGAAAGGTTTAACCGAAGTCTGATAACTTCTATTTTTCTTCTTTCCAGGTCTTGTTGTTCTTTTACTACCCACCATCCTCCTTCCACAATCTTAATTCTTGTTTATATTTTCTGTATGGTCTGTGAGAGCCCCAATCCCGGTCTTAAGGAAAAACACATTTTAAATTTCAAAGAATATGTAACAGACCATATATTGTTTTAGAAATTTCAAGAGAGCTATTTTGGGACCAGTTTTGGTTGTGCTTTGTATCTATGAGTTTGGAGTATAAAGTATTTGAGATTGATCTATCATTATCTTTATTTGATCTTCCCATGTGTCTACTCTGTTAAAATTCTCTTATGCATGCAGATCATCTTCTTTTTTATTTTATAAGAACATAAATATTTAGTATAACTATGATGGATGTGAGGAAATTTTGTCTATCTTTTTTTGTATGAAGTGTGTGGTTCCTGGTCATTTCTCAAGAACCTTCTTCAAAAGAAAAAAGAAAAAAAAAAACATTTTTCTTTCTATCTTTATTGCAATCTTTATATTTTTGAATATCCTGAATATCTAGAGTCTCGAGAAAATCCTAAAGTAAAGAGGAGTACCACCTATATAAAAATGCAAGGGGATTTACATCCTCATGAAGTTGTCATTTAGGTCCTAACGGATTCAAGAAATAACAGCTATTTCTTTATGCAAGTATTTGGTTCATAAAAATTGGTATTAGATCTCTTTCCTTGGCCGAAATTGTGGACAAATCTTTTTTATTTTGCATATTTTTTTCGAAGCAGAAAAAGAGAGTCACAACACTCCAGATGATTTACGTAGTATTTGGTGAATAATTTGTATAAATTGGTTCCATAAATTAGTTTCTCTTTAAAAAATAGTTGATTTAAAAAAACAAATCATCCAAAACGGAGTTCGGGAAGTGAAGTTAATGGCATTTTAAAATCTGCAATTGTTCAGGGTTTTTTCCGCGGATGGTCACGTAATTTTTTATTTTTGTAGCACCTGGAGGCAAAATTTGTTCAAAAAATTACATATTTGAGTCCCTCTCAGAATTTCACCACATTTCAAAACAAAAATCATCTGAATTGGAGCCCAATAATTTAAAATATCGTTGTTTTAAAATCAAACATTTTGGGGGGGGGTTTGTGAAGGTGGCGGGACTGCAAAATTCATAACTTGTCACACGGTGCTTAGATTTCTACTATATCAGTGTCATTGCATAGAGTATTTTAACATATTTATTTTATGTGGTGTTTCCAATGGATCATTTCTTTCAAATCCTCAAGGATAATTTATGTAACAAAATCCAAAGGGATTTAGAAAGGGATTTGGAACCACACATGGAAGCCCTCCAAGCCATCATGCATGACTTAAAGGATAGTTGGAGAAAGTACAAATCTATCATATAGGAGGAATGTATTATGGAGGATATAATGGATAAATATAATCAAGAAATGTATGCATGGTATGCTTTTGAGGCTGATTGTGGTGATTGGTATCATTGTCATTTATGGGATGACAACCACTTCCATCTTCTATTTGATGACTCTACTCCACCTCATGTAGAGACCATATTCAAGAGTACAATAGAGCCTTCCTTGCATATTTTTCTTCTATTTTATTATTCACCGATAGTAGTGGATGAATGGTTGGTCAGTTCTACATATTTTGACCCACATGACCAGTGTATTTTTTTGGAGCATCATTTTCAATTGGTTCTAGAGTTCTGATATCTTCTATGTGGAGTTCACATGAGCACTTGGACATGGGATCCAAGTTTATAGTGGTGGCTGGACCACTTCAACATGGTGGCTTTCATTTCTTCATGGGACCCTAGTTCTCCAAACTACTTTAGTACTATGGTCCACACATATCCATGGGACCCCGGTATATGGTTGTACACCCTCATAACAAGTGTTGGGGACAACGATATCATAAGGGGGGTGGAATGTAGTATAGTTATAGGGGTAGTGGGGGGGTGAGGGACCATAGTGATAATAGTGAAGGTCATTCAATGTAATGTGAACTAGGTCCACTATAGTATTAAATAAGTCCCATTATGGTATCAGAGCTCTTTCCGGGGCACAACTTGTGGGGTAAATGTTTTCAGGGTAGATACATATTCTGGAATATTTAAGCTATAGATATTTTTTGTTACTCACATAAACCCATGGTAGGGGATTCATACACACAGGAAATACAAGTGGTTTTTAAGATCACATCTATTGGCCACCCTTGTAACCCCTATTGGTACCCCTTCGAGTGGTAGCGCATCAGATAACACATGTATATTGATCGGCCTAGGCATCCTTAAGCCCTCCATAGATAAATTGATTGGTCTCCAGACTATTATAGTGTCACAAAGAACAACACTTGGGAAAGATACTCTCTAATACCTAGGTGGTTGGGTAGTATGGCTAAGGTTATAGTTTAGCCTCCTTAGTTGGTTCCCTGAGATATTGGGCTGAGTACTATTGTTGGACCCTGCACATACATCAGAGAGCTATAGCACAAGGAAAACCCTTGTATATAGAACCCTTGAATACCCTAACCCTTGGGACAGAAAAATAAACAGAACATACAAGATCTATTGTCGTGCAATTGTGTCTACTTCATTCTGGTTGTGAAATTCCTACACATTTCTTCCTATTAATAATTTGGTCATTGTGTCACTGCAGTATTACTCAGCTCAGAGTATAACTTCGCAGGAGTAAAACAAAAATGATTTTGGGGCCTGCCATGGTTTACAGTGGTGGTTGGACTACTTCAACATGGTGCCTTTCATTTCTTCATGGGACCCTATTTCTTCAGTCTACTTCATCACTATGGTCCACACTTATCCATGGGATCCTGGAATATGGTTGTACACCATCATAATAAGCATTGGGGAAAACACACTCCTAAGGGGGATGAAATGTAGTGTAGTTATAGGGGTAGTGGGGGGGCGCGGAGGGCCCATAGTGATAATAGTGGAGGTCATTCAATCTAAGGTAGACTAGGTCCACTATAGTATTAAATAAGTCCCACTATGGTATCAAATCTCTTTCTAGGGAACGACTTGTGGGGTAATGTTTTTTAGGGTAGAGATGTATTGTGACATCTTTAAGCTACAGATATTTGTTGTTATGTACATAAACCCACAGTCGGGGAGTCATACACACAGAAAATACAAGTGATTTTTAAGTGCACATATTTTGGCCACCCTTGTAACCCCTGTTGGTACCCCTTCGAGTGGTAGCGCATCATACAACACCTGTATACGGATCGGCCTAGGCATCCTGAAGCCCTCCATAAATAAATTGATTGACCTCCTGACTGTTATAGTGTCACTGAGAAAAACACTGGGAAAGATACTCTCTAGTACCTGGGTGGTCGGGTAGTACATCTAAAGTTACGGTCTAGCCTCTTTAGTTGGTTCCCTGAGATATTGGGATGAGTACTATTGTTGGACCCTACACATATATCAGAGAGCTATAGCATAGGGAAAATCCTTGTTTGTAGAACCCTTAAATGCCCTAACCCTTGGAACAAGAAAATCAATAGAACATACAAGATCTATTGTCGTGCAACTGTGTCTACTACATTCTGGTTGCAAAATTCCTACACATTTCTTCCTATTAATAATTTGGTCATTGCGTCACTGCAATATTATTCAAATCAGAGTATAACTCCGCATGAGTAAAACAAAATGAATCTAGGGCCTATGAACACCCTTATTTTTAACCTATTCCAGTGCATTCCTCTCTTCATTATGATCAAAGTGATACCCTTCACTTTTAAGTTTTTTTTTTCTCTCTATGTTCCCACCCCTTTCCAAGACACCCTTATTTGACACCTATCCAATTGGATTCCTCTTTTTCCCCTGATCAACCTATTACCTGTCAAATTTTTTGACCCAGATTATCATTCTAACACCTCACCTACTACTCAATCCTCCACCATGCCTACTACTCGCTCCCAAAGCCACAATGACCTAGACTCTAGCATAAAATCCCTAGAGGAAGACATGAAATCCATCAAGGTATTACATGAATCAATATCCCAGCAACTAAAAGAGGTGTTTCACGACCTCAAGGGTAATAATTTTGAGCACATTCTACCTGACCCACATTCTTCCTAGCATGAACATACTCAGTTGTCCCACTCCCCTTGTGGGTCTACACACTCTTGGAATAAGGTGCCCAAAATTGACATGCATAAATTTGATGGTTCTAATCCAGCAGGGTGGGTGTCTCAAATGGAACAGTATTTCGTCCTTCATTATATCCGGGATGATGAGACCAAAATCCATGTTAGGGTTCTCTACCTAGATGAAGAACAATGGAAATGGTGGAAGTGGCATAAGAAGTGTTATCCTGTATTCCCCACTTGCAGCATCTTTACCAAAGCAGTTTGTGCATGTTTTGATCGTGAATCTCATTTTTTGGGAAATCTCACAAATTTGTGCCAGACAGGATTAGTATCAGACTTCATCACATCATTTGGATAGTTGGCTATCATAACCGAGGGCTTATCTAATCAATTTTACCTTGAATGTTTTATCAGTTGCTTAAAGGAATCCATCAGGCCTCATGTGAATATGTATCATCCTACTACATGGTTGCAGGCATGTCAATTAGCCAGGGAAGTAGATACCATCCTTCAGGAACAATCCTTGAGGGCTCCAATTTCCAATATTCCTCACCCAGGGGCCACCCTGACTCCAACACAAACCTTGAAGTTCCAAAAGGTCTCTCTTGAAAAAATGGTGGAATGGCGCAAGCAAGGACTTTGTTACTATTGTGATGAAAATTATGCACCAGGGAATAAATGTAGAGAAAAAAAAATTATTCCAGATTGATGCATCAACTTCCTCCCCCCATGAAGATAATCCATTAGATGAAGCTCTTGACCCAGAGGAGGCTTCATCTAGTGATCATGCTGAAGATCCAGTTTTCAATCCTCCGGACTATGGGAACTGGTCATATCACTTCATGCACTCTCAAGTATCTTGACCCGCGGACATTGAAGATCAAGGGCTAAATTAAAAATAGGAAGGTTGTGGTATTTATTAATAGTGGTAGCACCCATAATTTTATTCATTGAAGGCTTGCTAATGAGATTCATTGATTTTTCCTCTATGTTTCTAATTTTCAAATTCGCATTGCTAATGGGGGTACTATGAAGTGTGGGGGGAACTATGAAAATGTCAAACTCCAAATGGTTGATTATCATTTGAAAACTCAAATGTTCTCTATTTTTATGGGTGGTTGTGATATTTTATTGGGATTAGAATGGCTTATCACTTTGGGACCAATCATTGTAAAATCCCCAGCATCAGACTAGGTTATGCCACATAAAAAATTTCGAGTTGTATGCAAACTAAAACATATACACACAAAAAATCTTACGGAACTTTATATATAAAAATCAAAACAGAAAAATGTTTTTTGTAAATGCACAGATTCATATAGAAATAACAGTAACATATACATGTAGCATAGACAGTAAATACCCATAAATATAAAGACAGTTATAAACCACACATAGGATAAACCCATAAAAATAAAAGCATAAATAATAATGCAGCATGTAATTTAACACACAGTTGACACTTATCTTGGTAAGAATATCACCAACTGCATGCATACCTTCCTTGAACCTCCCAACCTTAGAGCACATTTCTCATCACTCTTAGCAGTGGGTCACCCCCAAGATGGGATTATACTCCACCTGGGTAGAGGGATTCCTAACCAAGTTGACGTATCTCAAACAACAGGAAAGACTCTATCATAGGTGTCAACTCAAACTAATAGCCTACAGTCCCTCATTCCCCACAAGCCTGTCCCACCCCAAGAAGTGTGCCCCTTCTCTGCTCAACAGTCCCTTGGCTGCCCCACTTCCCTTCCAAGGCTTTAGCAACAGGCCAGACAGGAAGTCTTAGAGCCCTGTAGCTGCAGTTTAGCACCTTCAGGAAATCAATTCCCAACAATTATCTCACCCAGAGAGAAATTTCTCATGGGCTTGACAACCCGCCTCTTCAATATCCCACGGGCCTCACAACTCGCTTCTTCATTCCAGCTCCCAAGCTAACCAGGTACAGGTACAAGTATAGGTACGGGTATAGTTATTGGTTCAGGTACAGATACAGGTATAGAGAGGTACAGAGGATATCTCAATGAGTGTGTGAATGATGATGGAATGATTGAATGGGAAATGAACTAAGTCCAAACTATATGTATGCATGTTCCCAACTTGACACTTGTCATGTTGGGATCTACTTTGGCCCACTTGTCCCCATCCTTATAACTTAATATAAAATAATTATCCATACTTTGTACTTTAAGGAATATTAATATAACATTCATTTTTGGCTTAATCTCCCTAGCTTATCCATTTTCCTAAAATTTTACACCCCCCCCTTTCCTAACTAGTGGAGTTTAGTCCCCCATACTCTT
>SNQJ01S0076256.1:10545-37238 GCA_010110895.2 Picea sitchensis
TTTCCTTACGAGACCTTAGAGCGGCCAACGGAGCCGTTAAACTCGTCAGGGTGGTCCATACCAAACGGCTTGGGTTATTTAGACAACCCCGGACCGGTTCCACTCTCCCAGTTGACGGATGGACTGTTTCGCCCGTCAACAGGTCTTCTTCTTTAATTCTTACTTGATGATAACCTGACCTGAGATCAATTTTGGAGAATATATTTGCATCTTTAAACTGATCAAAGAGGTCATCAATCCTTGGAAAAGGATACGTATTCTTCACAGTTACCTTGTTCAACTGCCTAAAGTCAATGCAAAGTCTCATTGTTCCATCCTTTTTCTTTACAAATAAAATTGGGGCAACCCAAGGTGACACACTTGGGAGAATATACCCCTTCTTCAAGAGCTCTTCAAGTTGCATTTGCAATTCCTTCAATTCTGGTGTACTCATTCTGTAGGGAGTCTTGGATACTAGAGTTGTTCCATGAAGCAGATTTATGGAGAAATAAATGTCTCTTTTAGGGGATAATCTTGGTATTTCCTTAAACAAATCTTCAAACTCTTTTAGGACTCCATAATATTCAATGTTTTACACCTTATATTTAGGTGTCTCTTCCATATGTGCTGCAAATATTTGACACCCGTTTCTATAACATTTCTTCAAATGCAATGTTGAAATTTCTCTGATGGTTATTGCCCTGGGAATTCCCTGCACTTTCCTTAGTTTCCCTTCCTCATCCAATAAAGTAAATGCCTTGTTATGACATTCTAGGATAGCATGATGTTGTTCCAACCAATCCATCCCAATTAGACAGTCATAGGAACCTAAAGGCAAGATGTTCAAATTTTCCCTTGTGTTCAGTCCATTCATGTCCATAAGACATGACTTAACCATCTCAATAACTTTTCTTTTGGCTCCGGTAGCCAACTTCACCAACCAATATTTTCCATGCTTTCTTCTTGGAAAATGAAAACTTTCCACCATCTTAGGATCTATATAGCTATGACTAGCTCCTAAATCAATTAAAATAGAAATGGTTTGGTTGTTGATCATACCTTCCACTTCAATCATATGTGGTTGATACTTTGTTTTCTTGTTGTCCAGGGATGCATAGATCCTTGGTACATTTATGACCATGTCCCCCACTGTTTCATCTTGTTGTACATTGTGAACAGTCCTCACTTTTTCACCTATGTGAGGACAATCTCTAAACATATGATCTCCTTTACAACCCCAACATTGAATAGGCGGTTGCCTTGGCATTTGACCCCCTATCTTAATCATTCTGAGTTCTATAGAAGTTGGTTGTCCCTGAGGATTATTTCTAAAGAATGGTGGCTTAGTTCTCTTCTTCCTCTGATCCATATTGAATTTCTTCTTGTCTTCCAAATAATTTTGGAAAGTTGGCCTTGATTTTTGTTGATCATATAGGCACTTAGCTCGCCTTATGGTCTCCTCCAATGTTTTGGGATCACCATATTGTATTTTGTCACTGATGAATGATGGAAATCCACTCAAATAACTTTGAATTTTAATTGTTTCATCCTTGATGAAAGAAACATACTTCAGCAGTTCAAAAAACCTACTTTCATATTCATCTATGGTCATACTCCCGAGTTTGAGTTCAAAGAACTCTTTCATTTTCTTGTCATAGTATCTCTTACTCAAATGTTTGTTTTCAAAATATTTCTTGAATTTCCTCCAAGTAAAACTTTTCTCTTTAATGTGTTTCATCAGCACAAGTTGATCCTGTTGGCGTTGGAAGTCACTCCTGGATTGCAGCAGGAGCATAGCCCGACGCCCATCGGTTTATGTCACGATTTGTTTATAGAGGGTGATCAAGTGGAAGAAAACTCGGAACAATATCATTCTAACTCCGAAACTAGGCTGGACATGCACAGGTAGGTGAGGTCTTAGTTAAACTTCAGACAGTGAGTTGTAGTAAGGGTGAATAGGAGGAAGACTTCTGTGAGGAAAAGTTGAGGTCTGCTATAGGCATCGAGCTTCTGACAACCTGTAGAAGAAAAACATGAACGTGAGAACTTCTTATGCTCAAGTGTAGGCAACACTGGAGAATATAACGGTGTTACAATAAATCCTTTATCTTAACACAGTCAGAGTAATCCACGCAAATCAGTCGATCATGAACTCTCTTAGTATGAGATGAAACTAGATGGGATAAGAATGTTTCCTGTTATAAAACAAGAAATCTCACATACAGATACATAACCAGAGAACTAGAGCGTCTATTAAAACTCTATAATCGGGATATTTTCTCTACCATTGATCATTACAAAAATAGAAAAACTAAGTATATATACTCAAAAAAAAGTGCCCAACAGAGGCGTGCTCGAACCTCCAAGGCGTGGCGTCTCTTCTGTGAAACCTGGACAGAAAACCTTCGTCAGACGCCACCTTAACTCAGCATGGCTCTTGTAGGGTGGACCTGCACACAAGGGTACCATGGGTTGATTGCTCCAGGCCTCCCATACCTTCCATTTATATCTCGAGCTGAGGTTTCACCTACCTGCTCGATTTTCATCAATTGCTTCCCCAGGGAGTGGCTGAGACGATATGCTCGGGAGAAGACCACGTGCCTGCTCTCTAAGGCTCGGAGGTTATCCTCCCTTTCTTCTGGCACTGCCATCAATGTAACCCATGGCCATGACCTGGCACCTCTCTCCAAGGGTGCTTCAACATTTCTTCTTTCAGGGATTTCTACTTCCCCTGCCTTCAAATTTCTTGGTGCCCAATCTCGCAAAACGGCCCTCTAGGATCAACAGTTGGATCGACTCTAAAACTGACGGCCACGATCCTTTTTCCTTGAATGCATTGGCTCCATGCCCCTTCATCTGCTTTGTCCCTTTTCCATATGACCCAGTGCTATGACCGTGGGCCCGCACCTAGGGGTGCCTTCGCATCTCGTGTATGGTGGATGGAAGGGAGTTGATCCTTGTTCTTCGAAGTCACGATAGGCGAAGTGGCGATATAGCCCAATCGTGTGCCACGTGTCTCTCCTTGATCGGACAGCCCAGAACACCTTCGACGATACTGCGGGCCCGAATCCTGGATGCCCTCGCATCTTGCATATCGTGGATGGGAGGGAGTTGATCCTTGTTCTTCAAAGTCACGATAGGCAAATTGGCGATATAGCCCAATCGTGCACCACATGCTCCTCCGGGATGGATGGCCTAGATAATTTCGGCGATATTGTGGGCCCAATTCCTAGGCGCCTTCAGCACTTCACATCTCGAGGATCCCAGCTGCAGAGAAAAAGCGTTTCAATGTCACGATGGGCGAAGTTGCGACAGAGCCTGATCGTGCGCCACGTGCTCCTCCAGGATGGATGGCCTGGATCATTTCGGTGAGATTGTGGCCCTGAATCCTGGATGCCTACTTCACATTTCATGGATGGGAGGGAGTTGATCCTTGCTCTTCAAAGTCACAATGGGCGAAGTAGCAATACAGCCTAATCGTGCGCCACATGTCCCTCCTTGATCGGACAACCCTTAACTTCTTCAGCGATATTGTGGGCCCGAATCCTAGACGCCTTCACATCTTCACGTTTCGGGGATCCCAAATGCAGAGAAAAAGTGCTTCAAGGTCGCGATGGGAAAAGCTGCGACAAAGCCCGATCATGCACCACATGCTCCTTGATCGGACGGCCTGGATCATTTCGGTGAGACTGCGAGCCCGATTCTTATGCCAAACATGGCATAATTCCATAGGCCGCAAATATATGCCGATCGATGATCTGCTCCATCGATCGATCCTCACCACCGGACACTGGGTCATGCATCTGCTAACATTTTAAGCCCGAAATTGAGATTTTATGCACTGCACGGTGTGCTCACGGCTGCATCCTTGGACAAAATGCCTTTGTTGGAATTTTAGGCCTACTTCCTCGCAGCTCAAGCTACGGGCTCAAAGGAAAGAAAACAACCCACCCCTCTTAACAAGAATTAATGTTAACATTAGGCTCCATGGGGGATAGAGTCGTCCCTGTGATGATCTAAGAACTCATTTGCAGCTTCAGTGCCTTGCTATTGGGCTATGGAGTCATTTACTAAGCTGAAAAATAAAAATAAACAAAGAACCAAAAGGACAATATTTACAAACAAAGGAGCCGTCTAAGGCTCAAACAAAACATTTATTTAGAAAATGCCCATTTACTGGGCTATTAAAAACCTCCTGACCCTCCAAATCCTGCAACCTATACGTGTTATTTGAGAAAACCTCATATATTTTGAAGGGCCCAATCCATAGGGCGTCAAACTTGTTGTGTTTACCCTTATCCTGTCTCGGTGCATCCCACTTAAGCACCAAATCCCTGATCTCAAACTCCTTCTTCCTAACCTTCTCGTTAAAGGCATGTTTGACCTTCTGTTGATGACTATGAGCTGCGTCCATCACCTGTTCCCTGATCTGTTGTACTTCCACCATCTGATGAATCCTTCTGACCATATGATCCGGCTCTCCTTCATAATATTGAAAGAACTTCGCTATAGGTAAGGCGAGATGAGTGGGGAAAATCGCCTCTGTTTCGTAAACCAACTGAAAAGGTGAGGTGCCCAGGGACTTCTTTGTTGTCACTCGATCAACCCATAGAGAGAATTTGAGCTTTGAATCCCAAGCCCTCTTATTGTCTTCCAATAATATTTTAATGATCTTGATTAGGCTTTTATTGGAAGATTCTGCCAGTCCATTTCCTTGAGGATAATAGGGGGTGGAGTGAATTAGCGAGATCTCGAACTACTCATAGAACTTAATCAGAGGCTCAGATTTGAACAAAGTAGCATTATCAGTGAAAATCCTACTGGGACAACCAAATTTGTCTATGATATCCTCCAGGAAGCTGATAATTACTTTGTGTGATGCACTTCTGGTGGAGGCATCTTCTATCCACTTGGTGAAATAGTCAGTTGCAGTCAGGATCCATCTATGTTGGCCACTTGAGGGAGGATGAATTTCCCCGATGAAGTCCATCCCCCACTGTTGAAAAGGTGTTGAAGTTATTATAGGCTTCAGTGGAAGTGGTCTGAGCTGCTGCTTTCCTGAGAACTTTTGGAATTTGATGCAAGCTCTAATTTCTCTACAGACATCGATGAATAAAGTGGGCCAGTAATACCCATCCCTGAGGATTTTTTGAGCTGTGGTCTTCCAGAAATGATGCCCCCCACAAAGGCCGCTATGGAAATCAAACATAACTTTTTGGGCTTCTTGTGGATTCAGGCACCTTAAAAATACCCCTAGAGGGTATTTCCAGTACAAGGCTCGGTCAATGAGGCAATATCTGACCGCCTTGAGCTTTAAAGCTCTCACCTTACTCTTTCCCATTCCATCAAGAGGCTTCAACTGTTGCAGAAAATACAAAATATCTCTATACCAGGTGCATTCGGCTAGTGATAAGTCACCATGAGAACCTTTGTTGGACGACTCAGCTTGCTGATTTTCTGAACAAGCATTGATGAAGCTAATCCCCAAGGCTTTGCAATTGGATTCAGCCAGCAGCTTGGATAAACCCTGCCCCTTTATCAACTTGGTGGGCTTAATATCCAGGTCAAACTCAAGGATCTTAGCAATCCATTTACCTCTTCTCCCATCTATGTCAGGTTGTACAAGGATGTCCTTCACAGAGGCCGAAGGAATGTATGTAGTCACTCTTGAGTGCAAGACATAGACTCTGAAAACTTTGAGAGCTTTCACCAAGGCATAGGCATGTTTCTCCATGATTTCGTACCTAATTTCTACATCTCTTAAAGGTTTACTGAAGAAGGCAATGGGTTTCTCTCGCCCTTCCTCATTTTTCTGCAATAAGACCGTTGCTACTGTATCAAAAGAAGAAAAATAAAGAACTAGGAAGTCTTTGGAATAGTCAGGACTGATCAGCACAGGTGCCTCAGTTAATGCCCTTTTTATTTGGACAAAAGATTCCCTAGGTTCAGCGGTCCACTTCACTTCATTTCCCTTTCTGATCATGGTTGTGATGTGTTTCACTAGTTCAGCAAAATTCGAGATGAACCTCCTCAGAAAATTAATCTTTCCTAGAAAGGCCTGGACTTCTTTCTTATACCTGGGAAGTGATAGGGTCTGAATTTCCTCTACTCTGGTGGGATCGATTCTCACTCCTTTTGTTGATACTATATGGCCTAACAGCTTTCCCTCCATCATAGAAAACAAATATTTCTTGGGATCTAGGGAAAGACCAAACCTTCGGCATTTCAAGAAAACTTTCCTTAAGTGATAGCAGTGCTCTTTATCAGACCTGGAGAAGATTGTGATGTCATCCAGATAGATCACCACAAACTGATCTCTTTCTCCGATGAAGGCTATGTCCATGGCTCGCTGAAATGTTGCTCCTGCATTCATTAGTCTGAATGACATTTTGGCATACATGAATGTGCCCCAAGGAGTGGTGAAGGTTGTCTTTTCCCTGTCCTCAGGCATGGCCGATATTTAATTATAGCCAGAAAATCCATCAATCATGGATATCCTGGATGCACCATTTACCCTCTGCAATATGTGTTCCATCTTAGGTAGGGGGTAATTGTCCTTTCTTGAGCTTCTGTTCAGATTCCTGAAGTCGATGCAAAGCTTGATTTCGCCACTTTTCTTCCTTACCGGGACCAAATTGGCCACCCATTCGGAATATCTCAAGGGGACAATGATTTGGGCATCTAACAACTTCTTCACTTCTTTTTCCATGACAGGCAGCAACATGGGGTTTATTTGTCTTAGCTTCTGCCTAAATGGCCTAGCCTCTTCCTTCAGTGGGATCTTGTGTTCAATGACGGATGTGTCATATGTCATGAGGTCTTCATAGGTCCATGCAAACACATCAGCAAATTCTCTTAATAACTCGGTATATTCGGCCCTCTGTTCTCTGGTCAAACTGCTCAACAACTTGACAAACTTAGGCTCCTCCTGTGTGCCAATGTTGCACTCAGTTGTGTCAGCATCTTCATCTGAAACCCTACCCTTTAATTCCACATCATTCCCATCGAACAATCTTTCTAAAGGGACTATTCCCCTCAGAATGTGATTGCTAGGCAGCTGAATAATCTGGTGATTAGCAATTTCATTTAAAAACACCTTAGGGTAAGGGTCACCTTCAAGGTCAGGATCCTGATCAATGTGCAATGCAAAAAATTCATCAACAGATTGGAGAAATTTTTCGATTTCAAGATCATCTTCGAATACCTTCCAATGCTTGACATTGTCTAGTACAGAGGGCCTATATTTTATCTCAACATTATATTTGACCATAGACAGCAGAGGGATATTGAACCAACTAGCTGAAACGGCTAAAGAATCGTCCAAAGCATTTTTCTCCCTTGGAATAAAAGAGATGTTGAAAGCTGAGAAAAATTTGTCAATCAGGTCCCATACCTCCTCTTTGTAAGTTCTGAGTCGAGGATGCTTAGTCTGGTAAGCGTTTTTTACTTGCTGGATAATCAACTCAGCATCTCCGAACACTGCTACTCCCTCAATCCCCATTTCTTTGGCATCCCTTAAACCTAGAACAAGAACTTCATATTTTGCCACATTATTAGTTGCTTCAAATTCAAGCTTGTATGATAGGGATATGGCTTCCTGACAAGGCAACACAAAGACCACTACAGCGCCAGCGCCTTCACTGGAAGAAGCTTCGTTGAAAAACATTTTCCAAATAGAGGTGGTTGGAGGAGGTGTCCCGTGATCAAATAAGGGTTGCTTTCTGATTTGGAAAGGGGCTTCAGGAGCATCAGTGAGTTGTAACAAACTAGATCCCAAATCAGTGTCTAGCGCAAAGAGAGGGTGATTGGTAGGGTTTTCCTCATCGCTAACAATGTAGGCTAGTTGGTCTTCTCTGTATAGCCTCCTGTGTTCCCCTCCAAAAAATGGAATAGTAGCATATGTGAGATCCATCTGTAATGTTCCTCCAAGCTTTTTAATCCAAGATCTTGACAGCAGCATGTCGAACTTGGGAGGAACGTCGACCACTACAATGTCCATGACCACACTCTTCATTGGCAGCTGAAATAAAGAGACCACCAAGTCTTTGATGACTCCAAGGCATTGCACCCTCCTTGAATCGAAAGAGTACAAATCATGATAAGTCTTTGTCACCTCCAGTCCCAATTATTCCATTACTATTTTGGGCATAAGGTTATGGGAAGCCCTTGAATCCATGAGGCAGTTATGAAGCACCTTATCATGTATGTTCAGGGATGTGTAGAAAGGAGGGGATGAATCATCTATATCTTCTACCATGGGACCTAGGACGACTGTTGGCTTTTCATCTTGGAGATTTATTGAGTCTGTGGAAGGTTGGGGGGGCTCATATTGTAGCAGCTTGGAGAGGGACTTTTTGAAATCTTCATTTTTAACTAGTTCGAAGAGGGGTACAGGATATCTAATCTTCTAAATATCATGTTGAAAACTAAAGGAGGAGAGAGACTTAGGAGCTTCCCTTACCTCGGAGATAGGTTCCTTGGTTGCTGGCAAAGCATTCTGAGTTTTCTTTTCTTTAGTAGTGGTTGTTGCAGCTTTAGTAGGCCTTTCCACTATGAGGGGATGATCCTGGCTATCAAAATTCCCTTCTTTCTTTTTTGGCCTGAGAATGTATCTGTTAGGAGTGTTGCTGGCCTTTTCCCCTTTACTCAACTCGTTGATTTGGGTGTTGATAAGGGATTCTTCATATGCAAATTACATCAAATGAGGAAAAGGGGAAGTGTCCTCGATGCAGTGTATCTCAAGGCCGAGTTCATCCACCTCCTCCCCTTCCTCATGAGAAACTAGGCTATTCTAGAGAAGGGTCTGAATCCTCTGATCATCCCTGTCTCTGCTTCTTTCTTCCTTTGGAAAATTATGTGGCATATTGTTACTAGGCCTCCTGAAACCTCTATTATTAGTATTCTGGGGGTTTCTGTACGTGGGATACCCCTCTAACTCCCACCTCTCCATCCTAGCCGAAATGGATTTCAGTGCTTTAGTTACCTCATCTGTCTGAAGGGGAAGGGGAGAGGAATGGGATGGGGAGGCCTATGTTCTTCTCTTGGATACGTCTCTGTCAGCCTTATTCCTGAGTCGGTCAACAGCCAATATGTTAGACTCTACTTCCACGGCTTCATCCTGCATGTGAGATAGAGTGGTGGCTCTCCTTTCCCTCAGCAGGAGGTAGAAATCAGGATCAAAAGCACTGGCATAAGTGATCTTTGTCAGAGGGCTTTATCTTGGTGGGGATCTTATTGTACATTTTATTAAATCTTTTGGAGAAGTTAGAGACAAACTCTCCTTCCTTTCTCTTCAAAGACCCAAACTCAGTCATGTAATACATGAAGTCCTTTTTGTCTCCCCATTGTCTCAAAAAGGCACTGTCCAAAGTCTCAATTCCATCAATAGATCCAGGAGGCAGGGCCCTAAACCATTTTCTAGCCTCACCTTCAAGACTATGGACAAAAATCCTCATCCATACATCTGCATGCATGATAACATGATTTTCTGTAAAACTGTAGAAGGCTTCAAGGTGTTCTTCTATAGCTATGTCCCCTTCGCCTGTAAACTTGGGCAGCTGCTTGAGGTAACCATCTGCTGGAAGGGCATTGAGAGGCTGAGGTAACACAAGGGGAGCATACCTAGCAGCTATAATAGCCTCCATTCTAGTCATAGGGGGGTTTTCTCCTGCCATAGGGATATTAGGTGGAGGAGAACTCAGAGGAGAAAGGACTCGAAAAGGGGATACTGGGAATGATCTTCCAGGAAACAATGGGGGATTTAGGGAGAAGGCTAACGGGCTTGAGTCAGCAGATGCTTCTCTCTGTGCAGAAGTGACAACAGTAATAAGAGGAGGAGTGGTAAATCTAGGAGTGGGGAAATCTTCTGTGGTCCTGGGTCCACGCTAAGGTACATCTTCAGGGGAGAGGGGAGTGACAAGTATTTCTCCCTCCAATCCCAGACCAGGAGGGGAAAACTCAACAGGAACACTCTCGAAATTCAGGAAATGAGAAACTTCAGAAAAATGTCTGCTAGGAAGATGAGGAGAAGAAAATGGAGTTTCTACAGAAGGAGATGGCAGATTACCTGATTCGATGGTGGAAGTTTCTCCTTCATAGGACTTTAATTTTCTGAAAATCACCTCTGGATCAGCTTCAGGTGTAGCTAGAGGCAGTTGTGGATGGGACCACGTGTGTTTGCCTCTGGAAGACACAACTAAAATAGCAGGTTCACTCCAGTGGAGTCATCACAATGGAGTCTCTAGGTGCATAGTAGCAATCTTCAAAGGCTCTCATGCCTAATGCACCTTCAGAATCAGAGGCTCAATGTCGTTCAATCTCGGGGAAAATTTTCAACTTCATCCTCGACAACGGCGCCAGAAATGTTGGCATTGGAAGTCACTCCTGGATTGCAGTAGGAGCAGAGCCCGATGCCCATCAGTTTATGTCATGATTTGTTTATAGAGGGTGATCAAGTGGAAGAAAAATCGGAACAATATCGTTCTAACTCCGAAACTAGGTTGGACATGCACAGGTAGGTGACGTCTTAGTTAACCTTCAGACAGTGAGTTATAGTAAGGGTGAATAGGAGGAAGACTTCTGTGAGAAAAAGCTGAGGGTTGTTGTAGGCATCGAGCTTCTGACAACCTGTAGAAGAAAAACTTGAACGTGAGAACTTCTTACGCTCAAATGTAGGCAACACTGGAGAATATAACGGTGTTACAATAAATCCTTTATCTTAACATAGTCATAGTAATCCACGCAAATCAGTCGATCGTGAACTCTCTCAGTATGAGATGAAACTAGATGGGATAAGAAAGATGTCTGTTATAAAACAAGAAATCTCACATACAGATACATAACCAGAGAACTAGAGCATCTATTAAAACTCTATAATCGGGAGCTTTGCTCTACCATTGATCATTACAAAAATAGAAAAATTGAGTATATATACTCAGAAAAATTCGCCCAACAGAGGCGTGCTCGAACCTCCAAGGCATGGCATCTCTTCAGTCAAACCTGGATGGAAAACCTTCGTCAGACGCCACCTTGACTCAGCATGGATCTTGCAGGGTGGACCTGCACACAAGGGTACCACGGGTTTATTGCTCCAAGCCTCCCATACCTTCCGTTTATGGCTCGAGCTGAGGTTTCTCCTACCTACTCGATTTTCATTAATTGCTTTCCCAGGGAGTCGTCGAGACGATATTCTCGGGAGAAGACCACATGCCTGCTCTCTAAGGATCAGAGGCTATCCTCCCTTTCTTCTGGCATCGCCATCAATGTAACCCATGGCCATGACCCGACGCCTCTCTCCAAGGGTGCTTTGGCATTTCTTCTTTCGGGGATTTCTACTTCCCCTGCCTTCAAATTTCCTGGTGCCCAATCTCACGAAATGACCCTCCAAGATCAACAGTTGGATCGGCTCTAAAACTAACAGCCATGATACTTTTTCCTTGAACACATTGGCTCCACGCCCCTTCATTTTCTTTGTCCCTTTTCCATAAAACCCAGTGCTATGACCGTGGGCCCGCAACTAGAGGCGCCTTCGCATCTCGCTTATCGTGGATGAGAGGGAGCTGATCCTTGTTCTTCGAAGTCACGATAGGTGAAGTGGTGATATAGCCCAATCATATGCCATGTGTCTCTCCTTGATCGGACGACCCAGAACACCTTCGGCGATACTGTGGGCCCGAATCTTGGATTCCTTCGCATCTCACATATCCTGGATGGGAGGGAGTTGATCCTTGTTCTTCAAAGTCACGATAGGCGAAGTGGCGATATAGCCCAATCATGCGCCATGTGCTCCTCCGGGATGGACGGCCTGGATCATTTCGGTGAGATTGTGAGCCCAATTCCTAGGCATCTTCGGCACTTCGCGTCTTGGGGATCCCATCTATAGAGAAAAATAATTTCAAGGTCGCGATGGGAGAAGTTGCGACAGAGCCCGATCGTGCGCCACGTGCTCCTCCGAAATGGATGGCCTGGATCATTTCGGCGAGATTGTGGGCCCGAATCCTGGACACCTTCGGCACTTCATGTTTCATGGATGGGAGGGAGTTGATCCTTTCTCTTCAAAGTCACGATGGGAGAAGTAGCAATAGATCCCAATCATGTGCCACATGTCCCTCCTTGATTAGATGGCCCTGAACTTCTTCGACGATACTGTGGGCCCGAATCCTAGATGCCTTCACATCTTCGCGTTTCAGGGATCCCAGATGTAGAGAAAAAGTGCTTCAAGGTCGTGATGGGCGAAGCTGTGACAAAGCCCGATCGTGCGCCACTTGATCCTTGATCGGACGGCCTGGATCATTTTGGCGAGACTGCGGGCTCGATTCCTGTGCTAAACATGGCATAATTCTGTCGGCCGCAAATATCCGTCGATCGACGATCTGCTCCATCGATTGATCCTCGCCGTCGGACACTGGGTCGTGCATCTGCTAACATTTTAAGCCCAAAATTGAGATTTTATGCACTGCACGGTGTGCTCACGGCCGCATCCTTGGAAAAAATGCCTTTGTTGGACTTTTAGGCCTACTTCCTCACAGCTCGGGCTACGGGCTCAAAGGAGAGAAAACAACCCACCCCTCTTAACAAGAATTAATGTTAACAGATTCCACCACATGGATGTCTTTCCCTTGAGTTGATAGATGGAAATTCTTCCTTCTACATAACATGAGTCATTATGCAATTGAAAATAATTTCTCATGCCCAGTAGCCATGTCTCTACATCTTCATCCTTCTTGTGCTCACCATCAAATGTAGGAGGTTTGATTTTGTTCATTTCTCCTCATAGCTCATCCACCCCAGACCTCTTATGCTTCCTGATAGGGGATGGACTTGAGATGTTGTGTTCTCTCTTATTGGAATTCCTTGGGGAGTGACAGTGATGTCTCCTAACGCTTCTTGTTCTTCTTTTCTCATCAGGAGACCTATGACTTCCTGATTTGTTTGAGCCACTCTCCTTATCCAATTTATTTTCTATTATGTTCAAGCTCTTCATTAACTTCATGTTAAACTCCTCATGCTTTTTCTTTGTATTTCATAAGCCTTTCATTATCAACTTTATGGATTTGGACATCCTTCTGCAAATTTTTAATGGTCTCTACCATATTCATGTTTTCATCCCTCCATTCTCCATGTCCATTGGAGTTTGTTCCTTCAATGCCCAAATGGACATCCATCCCTTTGATTTCATCCTCTTGGCTATAATTCTCTTGTGCATATTCCATTCCTCTGCACTCTGTGTTGATCCTGATCTGATCTAGTTTTTGTTAACTCTGCAAAATGTGCAGCCAACAAAACATTGTCAAGTCAACTAACTCATCAATTTCATGAAAAATATGAACCATTCTGGTTCAATAATATATTAGAATTCTTTCTTTTGATTTCCTGAAAAATTGAATTCCTATATGTAACATCCCTGTCCACCTATGGTCGGGCCACTCTACATGGGAGAACACTTTCGTTCTCTCACTGCGGAACATACTGTAAGATACCCAGTATCCAACTGAGCTATGCCACATAAATTTTTCAAACTGCATGCAATTAAACATATACACATAGAACTCTTGCGGAAACTTTATATATAAAACGTAACACACAGATACATTACGTAAATGCACAAATTCCTACTGAAATAACAGTAAACAAAGACATGCATCATATACAGGAAATACCCATAAACATACAGACAGTTATAACCACACATATGATAAACACATAAAAATAAATACTTAAATAACAATGCAGCATGTAAATTTATCACACATTTGACACTTACCTTGGTAGGAATATCACCAACTGCATGCAAATCGTCCACGAACCTTCCAGCCTTAGACCACACTGCTCATCACTCTAGACAGTGGGTCACCCCCGAGCTGGGACTAAACTCCACCCGGGTAAAGGGATTCCTAACCAGGCTAATGGCTCATAGACAACAGGAAAGACTCCATCTCAGGTGCCAACTCAAACTAACAGCCTACAGTCCCTCATTCCCCACATGCATGTCCCACCCCAGGAAGTGTGCCCCTTCTCTGCTAAACAGTCCTTCGACTGCCCCACTTCCTTTCTGGGCTTCAACAACAGGTCGAATAGGAAGTCTCAGAGCCCTGTAGTTGTAGTTTAGCACCTTCAGGAAATCAATTCCCAGCAATTCTCTCACCCAGAGATAAATTTCTCATGGACCTGACAACCCGCCTCTTCAATATCCCACAGGCCTGACAACCCGCTTCTTCAGTCCAGCTCCCAAGCTAACCATCTACATAAACAGGTATGGCTATGGATACAGGTTCAGGTACAGTGAAATGAATGTATGAAGGATAAATGACTGTGTGAGTGAAAATGGTCATGGAATCATGCTAAGTGATGGAATAAATGATGGATAAGATGATCGTAAATGAACTAAGTCCCCACAATATGTATGCATGTCCCCAACTTGACACTTGTCGTGTTGGGAGCTACTTTGACCCACTTGTCCCCAACTTTAGAACTTAGGATAAAATAATTATCCATACTTTATGATTTAATAAATATTAATATAATATTCCTTTTTGGCTTTATCTCCCTAGCTTAGCCATTTTCCTTAACTTTTAGCCCCACCCTTTCCCTAACTAGTGGAGTTTAGTCCCCCATTTATTTTATCGTGGTCAGTCTGCGTGCAGTGATGTATTTTATATTAATCATGAGACATTTACAAAAATAGGTGCACTCGCCTTTAACATCTAGGCACTTTGGCCTAATTCCAAAACATAAGCATCCCAGCTTATAATGACTGGCTCAACAGCCTATAAAACACATCATATACACAAAGGCTCGTTGGCCTCAATATCGCGCACACTTAAGATACTACGCATGGTATCTTGGAATGTGCACACTACATCATTTTACTGCGTAGTACCTGCGCACACTATGCCATGAAAGGTGCATACAAAATTTTTATCAATCATCTCACCATCTTAAGTACAATTGCATTTACATTTTCAATTGGGTTCGGCCTGGGGATATTACAATCCCCTCCCCTTATTTATGCATTGTCCTCGGTGCATCACGTACACAGATACAACAAAATTTCAAACATACTCAAAAAGATGTGGGTATTCTGCCCGCATTGCATCCTCATGCTCCCAAGTAGCGTCCTCAAGATCGTACAAGGTCTATTGGACCTTTACAATCCCTATGGCTTGATTTCGGAGCTGTTTGATTTTTCAGTCCAGAATGCGTATCGGATGCACTTGAAAAGCGCCTTCTTGCTCCACCTAAATCACATTCCAATCAATAACATGATTAGCATCAAGTATATATTTCTTTAGCAATAATACATGGAATACATTATGAAGAGACATAGATGCAGGCAATGCAATCATATAAGATATTGGACCAATCCTTTCTAGGATTTCAAATGGCCCACAATAGCGAGTTGCCAACTTTGAACAATTTCCCAACTTCGAGGAACTTTTGTTGGCCTTCACTTTCAAGAATACATGGTCTCCCACATTAAATTCTCTGTGAGTTCTGCCCTTATCATCATGGCTTTTATGCCTGTCTTGGGCAGCCTTAAGTTTTGTTTTATTTTTATCATTTTCTCCTTCATTTCCCTGAGAAAATCTGGCCCAACCACTTTTCTATCTGTTGGGTTATCCCAACTTACCGGTGTGTTGCACTTTCTACCATAAAGTGCCTCAAATGGGCTCATCTTTAGAGATGCTTGGTACTAATTGTTATAAGCAAACTCTACCAATTGTAGGTATTCTTCCCATTTTGATGGTTTATCCATCACATACATCCTCAACATATCCTTAATCACTTGATTCACCCTCTCTATTTGTCCATCTGATTATGGATGATAAGCTCTACTAAAATTCAAATTTGTTCCAAATCCATTAAATAATCATTTCCAAAATTTGGAGGTAAATTTTGGATCTCTATCAAACACAATTGTCTTGGGTATGCCATGTAATCTAGCAATTTCTCTCATATAAACATTAGCAATGTTTTCTACCTTGTGAGTGAGCTTAACTGGAATAAAATGGGCGGCTTTAGTAAGCTTATCCACCACTACCATGATAGAATCATGTTGCTTGCTTCTTCTAGGCAGTTTGGTAATGAAATCCATGGTTACAACTTCCCACTTCCACTCAGGAATGGGTAATGGTTGTAGAAAACTAGCTAGGTGTCTATGCTTAGCCTTTACCTTTTTACATTCCAGACATTTGACAATAAAATCAGCAACTTCTTTCTTCATACCTCGCCAATAATATTGCTTCTTGACAGCTGCAATAGTTTTCTGATATCCTGGGTGCCCAACATAAGGTACATTATGCATTTCTCCCAATATCAGATTTTTCAATTCCTGGGAATTTGGTACATAAATTATGCCCCTGTACTTCAGAATTTCATCATTATCTAGCTTGTATTCTTCAATTTTCTGCTGTAAATTACCTTGTTGTAATTTTTCCACTAATTCCTTGTATTGCAAATCTAATTTGGCAGCCTCTACAATTTTGTATTTAAAATCTAATTGGTACATGCTAATGGTTGTAGCATGCAATTCATGCACTCTTCTGCTGAGTGCATCAACCACTTTGTTCTCTTTCCCCTTGATATGCTTTATATCAAAGTCATGTTCACTTAGAAATTCTAACCATCTACTTTGCCTAGCATTTAGAGTTGGTTGATCAAATAAATATTTCAGACCATTATGGTCTGTCCTAATATCAAACCTTTTTCCCATAAGGTAGTGTCTCCATTTCCTCAAGGCATGCACTATGGATGACAACTCCAAATCATGAGTGGCATAGTGTCTTTCATGCTCTTTCAACTTTCTTGATTCATAACATATAACAAACCCATTTTGACTGAGGACTCCACCAAGACCTTCTTTACATGCATTTGTGCATACAATGAAGTCTTCATTTGGGTCTGCAATCCTTAGTATTGGAGCACTTGTTAATAATTGTTTCAAGTGTTGGAAACTCTTCTCACAATCCAATGTCCACTGAAACTTCACACCCTTTCTTTGCAAGGAAGTGATTGGGTGTGCAATCTTTGAAAATCCTTCTATAAATCTCATGTAGTAGCCTGCAAGGCCCATGAATGATGTGAACTCTATCACATTATTTGGCGCTGGCCATTCTCTAATGGCTTCTATCTTTTCAGGATCCATTGATATCCCATATTTTGAAATGATATGACCCAAATAGTGAACTTTCTTATGATAAAATGAGCACTTGCTCAATTTGGCATACAACTTATGCTCCCTTAATACTTGCAACACCATCTTCAAATGATGCACATGCTCTTATTTTGATTTAGAATATATAAGAATGTCCTCCAAAAATACAATGACAAACTTGTCTAAATATTCTCATAAAATATCATTCATTAAGCACATGAAAATTGTTGGTGCATTTGACAACCCAAATGGCATCACTGTGAACTCATAATGACCATACCTTGTCCTGAAGGAGGTCTTGTTGATATATTCCTATTTAATCCTTATCTGATGGTATCCTAACCTAAGATATATCTTTGAAAATATCTTTGCATCCTTCAATTGATCAAAGAGATCATCAATCCTTGGCAAAGGATATTTATTCTTTACAGTCACTTTATTCAACTATCTGAAATCAATGCATAATCTTAATGTCCCATATTTCTTCTTTACAAACAAGACCGGGGCACCCCAAGGTGACACACTTGGGTGTATATACCCCTTCTTCAGAAGTTCTTCAAGCTACATTTGCAACTCCTTCAGTTCTGGTGTACTCATTCTATAAGGAGTCTTTGACACTGGAGATGCTCCAGGCATTAAGTTTATAGAGAAATCAATATCTCTCTTTGGGGGTAGTCCTGGTACCTCCTTGAACACATCTTCAAAATATTCCAAGACTGCATGATCTTCCAAATTTGGCACCTTATCTTTAGGTGTCTCTTCCATATGTGCTGCAAATATTTGACACCCTTTCCTGTAACATTTCTTCAGCTGCAATGCAGAAATTTCTCTGATGGTTACTGCCCTGGGAATTCCCTGCACTTTCCTTAGTTTCCCTTCCTCATCCAACAAAGAAAATTCTTTGTTATGATAGTCTAGGAGAGCATGATGTTGGTCCAACCAATCCATCCCAATTAGACAGTCATAGGAACCTAAAGGCAAGATGTTCAAATCTGCCTTGGTGTTCAGTCCATTCATGTCCATAAGGCATGACTTAACCATCTCATTAACTTTTATTTTGGCTCATGTAGCCAGTTGCACCAACCAAGATTTTCCATGCTTTCTTCTTGGAAAATTTAAACTTTCCACCAACTTAGTATCTATATAACTATGACTAGCTCCTAAATCAATTAAAATAGAAATGGTTCGGTTGTTGATCATACCTTCCACTTCAATCATATGTGACTGATACTCTGCTTGCTTGTTGTCCAGGGCTGCATAAATACTTGGTACATTTATGCCCATGTCCTCCACTATTTCATCTTGTTGTACATTGTGCACAGTCCTCCTTTTTTCACCTCTATGAGGACAATATCTGAACATATGATCTCCTTTACAACCCCAACATTGAATAGGTGGTTTCCTTGGCCTTTGACCCCCTTTCTCAATCATTCTGAGTTCTCTAGGAGTTTGTTGTCCCTGAGGATTATTTCTGAAGAATGGAGGCTTAGATCCCTTCTTCCTCTGATCCATGTTGAACTCATTTTTGTCTTCCCAAGCTTTTTGGAAAGTTGGCCTTGATTTATGTTGATCATATAGGCATTTAGTTCTCTTTATGACCTCCTCCAATGTCTTGGGATCATCATACTGTATTTTGTCGCTGATAAATGATGGTAATCCACTCAAATACCTTTGAATCTTCACTGTCTCATCCTTGATGAAAGAGACATACTTCAACAGTTCTAAAAATCTTCTTTCATATTCATCTATGGTCATACTCCCAAGCTTGAGTTCAAAGAACTCTTTCATTTTCTTGTCATAGTATCTCTTATTCAAGTATTTCTTCTCAAAGTACTTCTTGAATTCCCTCCAAGTAACACTTTTCTCTTTAATGTGTTGCACCTGCACATGTTGATCCCACCACATGGATGTCTTTCCCTTGAGTTGATAGATGGAAATTCTACCTTCTGCATGAGAAGAATAATTATGCAATTGAAAATACTTTCTCATGACCAATAGCCATGTCTCTACATCTTCATCCTTCTTGTGCTCACCATCAAATGTAGGAGGTTTGATTTTGTTCATTTCTCCTCATAGCTCATCCACCCCAGACCCCTTATGCTTCCTGATAGGGTATGGACTTGAGTTGTTGTGTGCCCTCTTATTGGAATGCCTTGGGGAGTGATGGTGATTCCTGCTAACACTTATTTCTTTCCTTTTCCCATCAGGAGACTTGTGACTTCCCGATTTGCTTGAGCCACTCTCTTTATCCAATTTCTTTTATATTATGTTCAAGCTCTCCAATAAATTCATGTTGAAGTCATCCTGCTACTCCTTGGCTCTCATAATCCTTTCATTATCAACTTTATGGATTTGGACATCCTTCTGTAAATTTTTAATGGTCTCTGCCATATTCATGTTTTCATCCCTTTCTTCTCCATGTCCATTGGAGTTTGTTCCTTCAATGCCCAAATGGACATCCATTCCTCTGATTTCATCTTCCTGGATGTAAGTCCCCTATGCCTCTTCCATTACTATGGACTCTGTTTTGATCCTGATCTATTTTTTGTTAACTCTAAAAAAAGTGCAGCCAACAAAACTTTGACAGGCTAACTGTGTTCAACAATTTCATGAAAATTATGAACCATTTTGGTTCAATAATATATCAAAACTATTTCTTCTGATTTCCTAGAAAATTGAATGCCTAGATCAACTTTATGGGTGGATAATTAGATTCCACTATCCAATAAATTTCCATCACCTGCTCCCATGCTCAATTCCGACTCTCGATCAAAAAGTTATGGCTATTTAAAAATTGCCCATTAATATTTTTTCTATCCATTTTTCAACTTGGTGCAACTCTGCGATGTAATTATGCATTTTTGCACCTAATACAATGGATATTTATTATGATATCAATTGGGTTTCCTCATATGCATATTATGGACATTATTTCCAAGTTTCACCTCATTCTGGGTTCTGGGCTACTAGTTACAGCCTGCTGAAATTCTAGGCCAATTTGTGTTTTTGGTCTGGAATGCTACAGGTACCTTCTTGTCCATATTAATCATCTTTAACATGCCCAGAAATTTAATTCATCCTTGGGACTATATTCTATGGTTCAATATCTTTCCATTGACTACTCATGTGCCTCAATCTGATTCTGGAGCAGAAAGTTATGGCTCTTTGAAGTTAAATGGGTCTTACAACTTACCCTTCACTGTTTAAGCTGTAACTTTCTCATAAAATCTCTATTTGACGAACAATTTATACCATTAGAAATATCTCTCTGAGCTCTTTTATTTGAGTTGTAGTGACTAAGTGTACATTTTGTACACCTTTGTCTCATGGTTTTTTAGTTGCTAAAAACGCTCTAAAGGCCCTCAAAAATGCACTGCAAAAAGATGACGTTAAAACAGTATAAAATGTCACAGAAATTCGATCGTTTTCCACTGTTGTTCATTCTCTAAACGACTTCGCGTGCACAAATTTCAACCTATACACGCATATTCACCATGTGCAGAAACACCACAAGATAAATCGTGCTCTGCACACCTATAACCACTGTGCATCACTTCTATGTCGCACCAATAACTTGCGCGCACTACTTTTGTGTCACGTGCCAATATCCACCGTGCATAGTTTTGGTTCTTGCAATAATACCTATTGCGCACAATTTTTGTATTGCACACTAGTATTTCATGTGCAATTCACTCTATGTACTACACCATACCAAGGCTCAATACTCCCCCACCACGCACAAATACTCTCTGTGCACCATTAACTAAATTGTCGCGCGACAACATATACCCATATTGTGCACGCACCAACCAAAATCCTCTGTGCTCTGTCAATACTGTATACACCCCATGGACCATTATTATGTGTGTGTACATTGCGCGCACCTTCTTATGCGTGTGCACACCGCGTGGTGCCAAAATTTACCGCACGCACCCTTACACCATATTTTTCCTCGCGGTGTCAAAATTTATCGTGTGCACTCGCACACCATATTTTTCTACACGGTGCCAAAATTTACCGCATGCACCCGCACACCAACATTTTTCCGCGCAATGCCCAATTTTCACATATATCAATATTTTCACTACGCAACATGCATTTTTAGTGCGAACATTCATTTTTATGCACATCAATTCCTCATGAATTTCGCTGCAAAAATTGGGGCTTTTGGCTTAACTTTTTCCCAATTTCTTCCATAGACATTCTGCAACTATGAATTGTTTTCAATTTCACCCTGATAACACCAGATCAACCTCTGTAACAACAAATCGTTGTGGGTTGACTTTCTGAAATGAATTTACCCAAAAAAAAAAAACAATTCACGAATTGAGAATTTTATTTACTAATCTCGCTCCATCTGTCATGGCTTCACTTTAACTTCAAATTTGACCAATTCCACGTCCAAAATTTCTAGAACTGTTATTAAAACAATAATATCTCACCACTTGGCCAAATTTCTCCATTTTCAAATGAATTTAACAACAAAAATTGGGGCTTTTCCCAATTCTGCGTCGTTGTTTCTAAAATTTACCATGGACACTCTATGACTTGAAATTTGGCCACTTCGAAATCAATTCTCTGTGAAATTTCACTTCAACTGAACTTTTTTGGCCCATCCAGGCTTAGTGTTGAAAACTGAAGCTATGATACCATATTGTAGCATCCCCGGCCACCCATGGTTGGGCCATGCTACACGGGAGAACACTTTCATTCTCTCACTATGGAACATACTGTAACATACCCAGTATCTAATTGAGCTATGCCACATAAATTTTTTGAACTACATGCAATTAAACATATACACACATAACTCTTGTGGAAACTTTATATATAAAACGTAACACATAGATACGTTACGTAAATGCACGAATTCCTACTGAAATAACAGTAAACATAGACATGCATCATATACAGGAAATACCCATAAACATACAGACAGTTATAACCATGCATATGATAAACCCATAAAAATAAACACTTAAATAACAATGCAACATGTAAATTTATCACACAGTTGACACTTATCTTGGTAGGAATATCACCAACTGCATGCAGACCATCCACAAAACTCCCAGCCTTAGACCACACTGCTCATCACTCTCAACAGTGGGTCACCCCCGAGATGGGACTAAACTCCACACGAGTAAAGGGATTCCTAACCAGGCTAATGGCTCATAGACAATAGGAAAGACTTTGTCTCAAGTGCCAACTCAAACTAACAGCCTACAGTCCCTCATTCCCCACATGTTTGTCCCACCCCAGGAAGTGTGCCCCTTCTCTGCTCAACAATCCTTCGGCTGCCCCACTTCCTTTTCGGGCTTCAGCAACAGGCCGGACAGGAAGTCTCAGAGCCCTGCAGCTGTAGTTTAGCACCTTCAGGAAATCAATTCCCAGCAATTCTCTCACCCAGAGATAAATTGCTCATAGGCCTGACAACCCACCTCTTCAATATCCCACGGTCCTGACAACCCGCTTCTTCAGTCCAGCTCCCAAGTTAACCAGCTACACAAACAGGTATGGCTATGGATATAGGTTCAAGTATAGTGAAATGAATGTGTGAAGGATAAATGACTGCGTGAGTGAAAATGGTCATGGAATCATGTTGAGTGATGGAAGGAATGATGGAAAAGATGATCGGAAATGAACTGTCCCCACAATATGTATGCATGTCCCCAACTTGACACTTCTCATGTTTGGAGATACTTTGACCCACTTGTCCCCAACTTTATAACTTAGGATAAAATAACTATCCATACTTTATGATTTAAGAAATATTAATATAATATTCCTTTTTGGCTTTAGCTCCCTAGCTTAGCCCTTTTCCTTAACTTTTAGCCCGACCCTTTCCCTCACTAGTGGATTTTAGTCCCCCATCTCTTTTACCGTGGTCGGTCTGCATGCAGTGATGTATTTTATATTAATCATGATACATTTACAAAAATAGGCACACTGGCCTTTAACATCTAGGCGCTCTGGCCTAATTCCAAAACATAAGCATCCCATCTTATAATGACTGGCTCAACAACCTATAAAACGCATCATATACACAAAGGCTCGCTGGCCTCAATATCGTGCGCACTTAAGGTGCTACGTGCGGTATCCTAGAATGTGCACACTACATCATTTTACTGTGCAGTACCTGCGTGCACTATGCCATGAAAGGTGCATACAAAAATGATATCAATCATCTCACCAGCTTAAGTACAATTGCATTTACATTTAAAATTGGGCTTGGCCTGGGGATATTACACCAGATCAATTTTCTGGGTGTATAATTATATTCTACTTTTCAACACCTTTCCAACACCTGCTTCCATGCTCAATTCTGAGTCTTGAACAAAAGTTATGGTTATTTGAAAATTGTCCATTAATTTTTCTATTCACTCTTCAACTTGGTGCATCTTTGCGCTGTAATTATGAATTTTTGCACCTACTCCATTGGATTTTTAGTAGGAGCTCAATTGGGTTTCTTCATATACATATTTTGGACAATATGTCCAAGTTTCACCTTTTTCTGGGTTTCAAGCTGCTAGTTATAGCATGTTGAAGTTCTAGGCCAATTTGTTTTTTTGGTCTGGAATGCTACATGTACCTTAGTTTCCATATTAAAAAAATTTAACATGCCCAGAAATTTAATTCATCTCTAGGACTATCTTCTATGTTTCAATATATTTCTATTGACTACTCCTACACCTCAATCTTATTCTGGAGCAGAAAGTCATGGTTCTTCGAAGTTAGTTGGGTCTTAAAATTTACCCTCCACTGTTTGTCCTATAACTTCCTCATAAAAGCTTTGTTTTACGAACGATTTACACCATTAGAAAGCTCTCTTCGGTCTCTTTCATTTGAACTGCAAAGATAGAGTGTACCTTGGTAAGGGTGTACCTTGGTACACTTTGTTTTCGTGGTTTTTGAGTAGCTAAAAACATTGTTAAGGGCCTCAAAAACGTGTTGCAAAAAGATGACCTTCAAACAAAATAAAATGTCACGGAAATTCACTAGTTTTCTGATGTTGTAGACCATCCAAATGACTTCACGCACACAAATTTGAACTTGTATGCCCATATTTAGCATGTGCAACAACACCATAAGGTAGTGCATGCTCCGCGCACCTATAATCAATGTGGATCACTTCTCTATCACGCCAATAACTGGTGCACACTACTTTTCTGTCGTGTGCCAATATCCACCGCACACAATTTTGGTTCTTACACTAATGCCTGTTGCATGTAATTTTTGTGTCGCACGCTAATATTCCGCACGCATTTTACTCTACACATTGCACAATGCCAAAGTTTAGTACGCCCCCACCGCGCACCAGTACTTCACGCACACCATTAACTAAACTTTTGCACGACAGCATATACCCACATTGCGTGTGCACCAGCAAAATTTCTTTATGCTCTGCCAATATTGCGCACACCACGCGCACCATTATTATGCGTGTGCACACCGTGCATGCCAATATTTTTTTTTTCGCACAATGCCACTCTGCACCACGCAGCACCAAATTTAAGTGCGCAGACCCACGCGCCAATATTTTCCACGCAGTGTCAAATTTAAGTGCGCACACTCGCGCGCCAATATTTTTCAGCGCGGTGCCATATTTTAGCGCGCGCACCCGCACGCCAATATTTTTCCACGCAGCGCCAAATTTTAGCGTGCGCACCAGCACGCCAATATTTTTCCGCGCATTGCCAAATTTTAACGCACGCAACCGCACACCAATATTTGTTCGCACAATGCCAAATTTTAGCGCACGTACCCACACGCCATTATTTTTCCGCGCAACGCCAAATTTTAGCGCGCGCACCAGCACACCAATATTTTTCCTCGCAGCGCCAAATTTTAGCGCGCACACCCTCATGCCAATATTTTTCCACATATCACAAGCTTTTCACTATGCATCATGCATTTTTAGTGCACCCACCTACGCACATTCATTTTTATGCGCATCAATTCCTCGTGAATAAGGCTGCAGAAATTGGGCTTTTGGCTAAATTTTCCCCAATTTTTACCATAGACATTCTGCAACTTATGAAATTTGTTCAATTTCACCCCGATATGATGAATTAAACCTCTACAACAACAAATCATTGTGGGTTGACATTTCTGGAACGAATTTTTCCTAAACTCAATTCACGAATTGAGAATTTTAATCAACTAATATCGCTCCATCTGTCATGGCTTCACTGTAACTTCAAATTCGACCAATTTCGGTCTGAATTTGCTAGAACAGATATTAAATCAAGAATGTCTCACCACTTGGCCAAATTTCTCAATTTTCCCATGAATTTAACAACAGAAATTGGGGATTTTTCCCAATTCCACGCAATTGCTTCTAATTTTTACCATGGACTCTCTGTAACTTGAAATTTGGCAACTTCGAAATCTATTCTCTATGAAATTTCAGTTCAAATTGACTTTCTCGGCCCATCCAAGCTCAATGTTGAAAACTGAAGCTTTGATACCATATTGTAACATCCCCATCATCCAACTAGGCTATGCCACGTAAAAAATTTCGAGTTGTATGCAAACTAAAACATATACACACAGAAACTCTTATGGAACTTTATATATAAAACTCGAAATAGAAAAATACATTATGTAAATGCACAGATTCATACGAAAATAGCAGTAACATATACATGCAGCATAGACAAGAAATAACCATAAATATAAAGATAGTTATAAACCACACATAGGATAAACCCATAAAAATAAACACGTAAATAATATTGCAGCATGTAATTTAACACACAATTGACACTTATCTTGGTAAGAATATCACCAAATGCATGCAAAGCTTCCACGAACCTCCCAGCCTTAGACCACACTGCTCATCACACTCAGCAGTGGGTCACCCCTGAGCTGGGACTAAACTCCACCCGTGTAAATGGATTCCTAACCAGGCTGACGTATCTCAGACAACAAGAAAGACTCTGTCACAGGTGACAAATCAAACTAATAGCCTACAGTCCTGCATTCCCCACATGTATGTCCCACCCCATGAAGTGTTCCCCTTCTCTACTCAATAGTCCCTCGACTACCCCACTTCCCTTCTAGAGCTTCAGCAACATGCTAGACAGGAATTCTCGGAGCCATGTAGCTGCAGTTTAGCACCTTTAGGAAATCAATTCCCAACAATTCTCTCACCCAGAGAGAAATTTCTCACGGTCCTGACAACCCATCTCTTCAATATCCTATGGGTTTTACAACCTGCTTCTTCAGTCCACCTCCCAATCTAACTAGGTATAGGTACAGGTAGAGGTACAGGTATAGGTACTGGTTTAGGTATGGATACAGGTACAGAGATGTACGGAGGATAGCTCAATGAGCATGTGAATGATGATGGAATGATTGAATGGGAAATGAACTAATTCCAAACTATATGTATGCATGTTCCCAACTTGACATTTGTCATGTTGGGAGATACTTTGGCCCACTTTTCCCCGTCCTTAGAACTTAGGATAAAATAATTATCTATACTTTATACTTTAAGGAATATTAATATAATCTTCCTTTTTGGCTTAAGCTCCCTAGCTTAGCCCTTTTCCTTAAC
>SNQJ01S0076257.1:7697-18748 GCA_010110895.2 Picea sitchensis
TGAAAATGTCTCCTTGGTATATATAGGAGACTAGGAGGTATAATTACAACTAATGGAATAAAGACGACATAAATAAAATAACATTACTAATGTAATATGCCCCAATTAAGGGGTAATGAGCCAATATCAGGGCTTAACAGTGGCAATGGAATGGTTGTGCCAATCTTTTCAAATTATTCCACAAGCCCTTTAAACTGGTACATAATTTGAATTCTACACAGGCACTTCCTTCAATCCACTTTCATTGTGACTGTGGGCTCGAAACCATAGGCTTATTCACTCTAAGCGATGTTCCTTTCACTCTTTTCTCTTTATTCTTCTACACAGGGCCTCTTCGAAATGTATGCGGGCTTGTTTACTTCTAGGCCCTTTGCGCCTCTAACCAACCCCTCTACCTTATCATGAGACTGGTGTTGGAACCAGGTCCTCCGGACTTTGGCATTCTTGCATTCTTTTGGAGTAATACTTCTTGAAGCGCACTTCGCCAAAGTAATTATATTATCTCCACTAGTAGATTAGATGGTTGAGATTTAATCTCACGTTGACTAGACGATCCTGGCTCATCTGGAGGCTTCAATGAAATCAACGATCACGACTTAATCAAGTGTTGAGATGGATGGTCCTTATTTATTTCGGGACTTCGACACTTTGGGATTCTGGGATATCGCAACTCTCAATTTGTTCAACTCCCGCAGAGTTATACCTGTTGAAGTGGTCATAAAGTGACGATGATCGCTTACCATCGGTTAACACCTCCGCTTACGCTATCCTTCCAATAGCTTAATCCATCGACTATGACTTAATCAAGTGTTGATATGGATGGTCCTTATTTATTTCGGGGCTTCGTCACTATGGGACTCCGGGATATTACAACTCTAAAGTCATTTAATCCCCCCAAAGTTATACCTCCCGAAGTGCTTACGCCATCCTTCCAATTCTTTATCTAATGGTTGAGAAAACTCCCGAAGGGATCTTAGATCAACGGTCTCTGTGATTTCATTACTCCGGGACTCCAGGATATTTGGCTTACCCTGTCCTTCCACTATACTTGATCGGAAGGTCAATAATTCACCTGAAGTTCCTCCTTGATCCGACGGTTGGCTGGATTTCAGGGCTTCGACACTCTGGGACTCCAAGAATTTGTGGCTTACCCTGTCCTTCTATTATACTTGATCGAACAGTCGAGAATTCACCTGAATTTCCTCCTTGATCCGACGGTTGGTTGGATTTCGGGGCTTCAACACTCCGGGACTCCATGAATTTGTGGCTTACCTTGTCCTTCCACTATACTCGATCGGACGATCTAGAATTCACCCAAAGTTCCTCCTTGATCCAATGGCCTATGTTAATTCATGGTTTCGGCCTTCAGGGATTCCACCCATTTCTAACTCATTTATCCCCGGAACAGTCAACATCGAATGACCACATAACTCATCAACCCAATAGAATGGTTGAGGTTTTAATGGATCGATCTAACGACTCTGGTTATACCCGAAATTTCTCAA
This sequence comes from Picea sitchensis, assembly GCA_010110895.2. NCBI lineage: Eukaryota > Viridiplantae > Streptophyta > Pinopsida > Pinales > Pinaceae > Picea > Picea sitchensis. Next base: position 9,203 of record SNQJ01S0076257.1, read on the forward strand.
CTAGATCTGGCATCTCTCATTTATTCACATTCTCCCGAAGCTTTATTGACCTGGGATCAATGTCCTTCAAAGGTTCGATTCCTCTGAGACTCATTTGGCTTTACACTTGGATTCCAATTGAACCATGAATGTTGATCTATGCCTTCGGTCAGTGATCGACGATTGTCGTATATCCCGACTATAACAGAGTTTCCTCACAGTTATGAAGGTGTTTCTACAGTTGATATGTTGGGAATTTGATCCCAATATCACTTCCTTAAGGCGCTCCTTTTCGTGAGATTTCCTTCAACCTTTCCAAAGGTATTAATGTTGCGTGCTCTGATTCTGTGCAACCTAATACGCTATCTCTCTTGACCTTTAGGATCTCATAGACATATCCTTTCTTAATGACAACACCATATTGATATTCTTGACATCAATGTCAACTCCATAATACCATGTCCAACAGTTCCGGCCCATACCAATTTGGTGTTTCAACTAGAAGCTTTGATACCAATCTGTAACATACCCAGCCACCCACAGGCTGGCCATGCTACCTCAAACTCTCCCTTCAAAACTGATCTCGAATTCTAGTAATAATTAATTCGAGATCCAGCATGAAAGATTGCAATAACCACCCATGGAATAATCAATATTCATTCCAAACCATCCAAGAAAGGAACAACGTGCCATGCACAACAATAACCAGCAAGCAGGCACATTATAAATACTTATCTCAGAGATAATAATAATAATACACGGCAGAATATAAATAAACAGAAAACACATAGAGAACTTATCTTTAATTAAACCATCACCAACTGGTTGTAGACCAAGGACGTTCCTCCCAACCATAAACATTGTTGTTCCAATTCTCAACAACAAGTCACCCCTAATTTGGGGCTATGAATCCACAAGGACGGATCCTAGCCCAAATCTAAAACACACAGCAATTGGCTAATAAGCTCTCGGGTTTTCCCAACCACACAACAATCCTTATTTCTAGCTCTCTTTCCCCTTCATCATACACAACCCAAAGAAATGAATCCCTTTCTCTGCCATGCAGTCCCTCGGGTTGTTCCATTTCTCTCCAGGGCTCCAGTGCTACTGGTCAAGAAATATCCATGCTGGAAACTCCAAGGATTCTCAATTGCGAACAGTTCATTCAAAACTACCATTAATCTCATGCCCATAGGCATCCATTCCCACCTAGAATGATCAATAATTTATTACATCCATCTAGCAATGGCTCTTCTCTTCCAGTCATTCATTTCCATGCTTAGACCAAGAGCACACGAATTAGCAAGAATGAACAACCAAGAATAAAAGAGTGAGAAGAGTGTGAGAGTGAATGGAGAAGAGAAAGTGAACCTCCAAATAGCCTAAAGAGTAGTTTATATAATTACATGAAATCAAGAACCCCATGGCCTCCCCAATAAGTTCATGCAACCACTTTTCTCCATAAAATCAATTATGGGTAAATAAAATATAATAAAAGACTCAACCCCTTAAGCCCCCTCTCTCGTGGAATCATAGCCCCCTATCTCTTTTGTCCTTGTCTGTATTGCAGCCAATGTTGTATTTTATTAATATATATAGATGTATTACATTTCTAGGCACTCTGGCCCCTTTCCAACTTTACCGGCTCACCAACCTAAGTCATATTTACATAATACATTCTAGTTCATAGGGATAAAAAACTGGGGTGTTACACTTCATGAGGAGCTTCTTCATGGATTAGGTATTTGACAAGGTGTGTTTCATCAAAGTGTATTCAATTGTTTTATTTCTTTAGTCTGTGCACGCGATGACTTGATCCTCGTTGCGTGAAAGTCAAAGGTTTGGAATGGCCATTTTGGAGAGGCAGTTGTTTGCAATTATACACATCAGATTCTTTTTGGGTTATCATATTTGCATAACATAAATATTGTTCGCAGGGACATCAAAGTCACAAATATTCTTGTTGATCCTAATGGTCATGTGAAGCTTGTAGACTTTGGCATGGCAAAACATATTACACCATATCCACCATGGAGCCAATATGAAGGGGTTACTGCAATGTTTAAAATAGGGAACAACGGGTATGTTTTTCTTGAAGAACATGGAAGCTATTGAAAAGGATGTTCAAGCATTATAACTACATGGAATGTTGTTTCTTCCATGGCAGTGGTTACGTGGAAACATGAATCAAATAACATATGGTATATCCTTTACATTTGCTTCAAGAAATTGAAACTAGAGTATAGCTTCTAGCTATGGAATCTGAAGCAAAGATGAGGAATGGAAAGAGCATTTTTTTTCAGATTCCAAATGTTTATTCAAGGCTGTGGAGTCAAAAAACTATCTTGTCCAAGACTAGGTAGGCATATTCTCACACTGTTCATTTCCTTGCATCTAGTGATATTTTAATCTCTTGCCTTGGAAACAAACATGGTAATGCAGAGGGCAATGGATTTCAGTGTAAGAAAAGTGTTACATTGTGTACGAAGGAAACAAATCAATGAAAGAAGGCAAAAAAAAAGATGGTGAAGAAAGTGTAGATTCCTTCCTTAAAACAATTGGGCTTAGGAAATATTCACAATATCTTTGTTTAAATTTTCCTTTCACACATGAATGGTCATTGTTACAAAATTTGATATTTTTCCATGGAGGCGGGATGAAGGCTTCCCCAATATTGACGCTACTCGGGTTGTTAATAATAGAGTCTGCAATGATGATGAACCTGAATCAAAAGATGAAAGCATCGACTTGGTTGAAAAACCCATGGCTGTCGAATAGAGTATTTCTACAATTAACACCCTTGTCAGAGTTGATTTGAATGTATGCAAGGGCAATATTTCAAGCCTCTACCTAAGTTCTTAGATCAAGTTTGCAACTGCAAAATGATATCTCATGTGACCGTGGAGGGCAGTTTTTGAAGTTGATAACAGGATTGAAATATATTTGATTTCTTCTAAGTCAATGCGGTAGCCCTTAGCAATCTTAGATACACAGGTCCTTTGGCAATTTATGTTAACATTTACATGTGCTTGAAAGTGCTTTTGTTTTGTAGGTACTAACTTTCATGTTCAAACCAATGATGTCAAAGAGTCTAACACCTTTATTTAAATTTGTTCCTATTTTGGATGTTGACCAAGCACAAAGAAATCGTTGCCAAAGGCGAGATCCTATGGTGATTCAACTTCAGAAAGAGAGAATTTGAAAGGTGTAAATAACATGAGCATGTATGTTATGGATGTGGCAGATCTTGGTTGTAATGGTAAAAAGGGTCAACTGTGGCCAAAGGTCAATTTAAAATATTCGTTTGGGTCAAAGAGCAAATATTACAGTTCCAATATTGTTGGGGCTTTTGCATTTAGACAGGTGGACAATCAAGGTTACAAGCAAACGTCATATTGTTAAAAGTACTTGAAAAACAATCAGTTGGAAGCATGATACTAATGGTAATTAAATGCACTTAACAACTCCCTACTTTTAAGAGGAAATGGGACAACATTTGAACCTGAGGTATCTGATCCACCAAAACTAGTTTATTTTTATTCTATCATAAGAAATTAGTTCAAGCTTTAAAGGCATATTTTGAGGCAAAAGTTGAGTAGGCAGTTCCAAGTTTGAAGGCATCAGTTGAGCATTAAAGAGTTATAAGAAAAACAACTGAAGACTTTAGAGAGGCATTAGGTTAGGGATTTTTTTGGCAGAGAGGTTTTGTTCTCTATAATGAGCTCGAGGGGATCTTGTTGTAAATTCTGAAGATCAAAGGGACTTCCATGGATTCATTGCTTGATTGTGGAGCCATGTTTTCCTCACTATTTTGAGTTTTAAGCTTCTCCTTTTTATACATCTCTTCTTTCAATTTATCAATGTAATCTTACAGTTTGCAGGCCTAAGCTTTAAATATTCAAAGAATGACAAAGGCCATATTGTGTAACAGTTGTCTTTTGCCATTCCTGTTTTTGTGAAAAATCTTTATGCAAATACAAAGTACAGTGTAAGAATTTTAGAGATTGACTCTTTCATGTAACTTTGATATATGAGAGTTTGAATTTGTTTTTTTATTACATTATTAAAGTGTTATGTAGTTGGATTCATGTTTCATGCCCATCTTCCGCACTTATATTATGTTGGATTCATTTAAATGCCCAACATATCCATTTTCTTCATCACAGGCCAATGAAGACTTCCTTACTCATTCTTGTGTCTGAGATTTGTGTCTTCTCACTTTCTTCCACCTTTCCTTACTAGTTATTATGCTCTACTAAATGAGACTCTAGTGCCCAATGGAAAGACCTCTGGTTTGAGAGATTTGTAGCTTTTATTTCCAGTCAACTACCATTCATCCTTAAATCCTGCCTATGTAGTTTATCCTATTATTTACCATCAAATCTGGCATCATGAGCTTAATTTGAGAGTTATTTCTTAGTGACGATGGGAAACTACCGTTCTTAAATCATAGGACAGAGCCCTCTATGATCCAAGGGCCATCTTGGATCTAAAGTTGGTTCAAAGATGTCTTGGCATGGTTTCTAAATAGTCAGAAACGATCTCAAGTTACAACATAGTTCATCATCCTAAGCCTTCCTCACGAGGCTAGACGTCCTCAAAAGGTGCAACGCTCATCATCAACAGTCTCCCACATGTGGGGTATGACATCCATCCCATGGGCTTTCAAGCCCCTATGAAGGTCCAAGTGGCACAGTTCCTTCATGAATAACTTTCATCGGGCAAGGTCCTACAAAGACAAACATGTACATCCTCCAAGGGTCCACAAGTCATATGAATCATCCCAAATAAGCCACATTTAATAAAAGAACCACCCAAACAAGTGCATTAAATCCCCCCTTTTCAAATTAAACTCGTGCTCAAAGACCTTATAAACTTTGCCAAATTTAGGTATGGGAGGGGTGTCATGGTGCCCTATTAGGTAGGTCAATCCCCAAGTCAAGGAATGTTTCTCGAGAAGACCCTATCTAGATCATGTAATGAGTATGAGGTGGAATGGGGAAATACTCTTGGGTATAGGGCTCTTGACATATCAAGGGTTCATATTGTCTCATTCATGGGTGCCTTTGCGAAGGGTGTGCTACATCCTTGAGTTACCCTTTGTTTGCAATGCAACCTTTTTCCAAGCCCTTTATTTTCCTTTTTATTAAGTCTGAACATTTATTGCTATGTGCAATGGAAATAAAAGAGCATCGCAATGCCACATGAAGTTAGAACACATTGGGTGCTATATGCAGTGGAAATAAAAGAACACCGCAATGCACTCCCGCATCAAGTGGGACACCTTTTCTTCATGTATTTCATTTAAAATTCCTTTATTCCCTTATAGAATCATTTCATGGTTCTCGGGACTTTAGGGCGACCATTATGTGTGATGTTAGCTACAACACCTCTAGACCTTTAACCCCTTCTTCCCATGAAATGAAGTGCAAATCCCTGTTGGGGTCAATGAGCCCGAAAACCCAAAAGATGAGGAAGTGGAGGGGAAGAAGTGTGGGAAGTGGTAAGTATGATTGGGAATAGTACAATGACCCTTCAAGGAAACCCCCTAGTAGCACCCCTTTTCCCGAGGGTGACCAACTTACTAGGATACAATGATAACAATCAAGGTGAAATTAGAGAAAAGATATAATTTCCAAGCAAATGTTCCATAATCAAGAAAGGACTCTTTGCAACATGCTCAAATGCTTCAAATATTAAATTGACACTTACCATGATTCTTGACTTGTTACCTTATGAAGCAAGACATGTTGTCTTCTGGGAGCCAAACCGATGTAGTGGATGATGCTCTGTTGTCGGCGATGAGTGGTGATGTAATTTGAAAAGGAGGGGCTCTATCTTCTTAATGTGGGCTTTGTTGGTCAATCTGACTCTCGACACTCCATGTCTGCTACCTGCGGGCCTCAAGACATCATCTCCTTAGTTGCCCCTGGGCATGGGGGGTACCAGGATGCTCCCCCTGAGATTGTGATTCTCCTTGAGCACTTAGTGATGAGATGGATATTACTCTCAATTGCATGTCCCCTGATTTATTTTGAATACAAAAACTACTTAAACAGTGTAAAGCAATTGTCTTGAAGAAGTTTGAACAGTGTCACCAACAATGCAAGATAATCAGTCTATGTCGATATAGACAGTCTCTGTATCCAACACAAGTAGTAGTACATATCCAACAACAATCGAACATGGTTGAGTCGATCTCAACAAATCTAAGTCATTTAAACAATAAATAGTCGAGTCAACAAGAAGACATCAGTCAATGTTTTTTTTTCAAACCATATAATTCATAACTTTTCAAATCATTTGGAAATCAAACCAGATTTGTAAAAAAAGTTATCATTTGTCTTTGGAAATAACCAATTGATTTCTTGTTACTACCTTTAAAATTTGGCAACAACACTATTCCATTAGTGTCACATGTACATCATTGGCAATAATTAACAAAAAAATCTCATAGTAGAATATTTAGAGAAAAAAAAACTTGCATATTGATTAGAGGGAACTAACAACAAAAATAAATGACAATGGAAAATATATTTAGAAATACATGGAAAAAATCCCACAGACTAATATACAACATGGTATGTCACCTACATGTTGAAAGAAGTGAAAAAATAATAGAAATATTTTCTTTTCCTACATAAATTTACATGACTCCGATTGAAAATTCATGGTTTTCCCAGTAGTAGTTGCTATTAACTAATCATCCATATGTAGTGAATATTCCCAAAAACTTGGGATGCATAATCATTGATTTGGCGAAAATATTAAGAAAAACTATTATATGTTCATGGAAAATGTTTATATTTAGGCGAAAAAAATAAGTGTATGCATAACTATAATCATAAATTAGGCAACAACTTTTTTTATTTTTAATGAAAATATGAAAAAAATTAGCCTAAATTTCCTCAAAAAAAATTAAATTTAGCCAAATTCATGAAATTTCGCTTAAAAAAAACATTGACATTAGTTGGGTTCACATATCAACAACTTCAAGTATTCCCCCCCTCGAGGGATCAATAAGTAGCAGCAATAGTTATTGTCGGAAATTCCAATCGATGGACAACCCAGTTGAAACTTAGTCGATGAATACTCAGTCAAAACTCCAATCGACTGTCATGTTAGGTCGATCCTTGGTCGACCACTTCCAAGGCAATCATTAGTAAGTAAGAGAAGATTACACGATTGTACAAATGATGACACACAACGATACAAATCCCTCAAAAATCTGGTCAAATAGTTCCACGACCATCCATCAATCCAACCATAATCTATCCTGGTAGTCGGTAATGGTCCACAATTATGTCTTTCGTGTCTCTTCTACAAATATATGAAAGCATGATTGTCATTCCTTCGGTTTTTATGGTGAGGATGATGATAGGGAACATATTTTTGTGTTTCTTGATCAAAGGAAGTAGGCTCGGGCTTGGGTTCACTTACATGAGTAGAACAACCTAACATATCATGAACAATGTCATATGTAACAACATGCTCAAATTTTGGCATGTGAGGAATAGGAAACTCACCAATCTGTTCAACAAAATCAACAATAGGTTTCTCTTAGGGACGAAACAATAACATCATATCCAAGGCCTGTTTTTGGTGACTTCATCTCGAGGGTAATATGAACAACAATAACCTGCCCATTCTTTCTAAGTCCTCCTCTGGTATAGCCCATCTTTCTCAGCAATCGGGATACAATACTTGTAGTGTCTTTTTCAAAGCAAGTTGTGCGAGACCACCTTGGTGGAAAAGATCTTACGAATGCATCCTTGTTGTCCTTGTAAGGAATGCCAATTTTTTGCAGAACGTCATTTTCTTTCTTCATGTTGTCTTCATCGTTGATGGGACTTTTGAGTACATCAACATAGCTTTTAGATTTTCCTTTATTTACTTCCTTTGGTGAGTCTGTAGCTTTTGAATCATCTTTGGTGGTCATTTGACTATTATCGTAACCAAGACCAGTCTTAATGAATGGATATCTTTGACAATTGATGATATCATCTAAGGTTGTAGTACTTTTTTCAAACTTCAAGTTGTTATTCAACTTAATAGTTGTTTTCTTTGGTTCCTTTCTTAATGAAACAATTTTAGATTCTAGCTTTTCATAGTTTTCTTCCTTTTCGTTCAGTTGGATTCTCGCCACTTCTTCTATCCTTCTTGCCTCTTCTAATTGACAGTTTGGGTTCATGATAGCCTTTTCTGTTTCTTCAAGGCTTTATGACATTTTGGATTTTGAATCACTATCCTCTTCTTCATATTTTTGCAGTTGTTCCTTTTGTTTCAAATTCTTTTTCCTAAGATTCTTTATTTCACTTAAGGCACACATGAATTCTTCTTCAAGATCCACTTCCCCATCTTTTTAGTCATTTTCTTCCTCTTCTAAATCTGTGTTTTCTTTCCCTTTTTCTTTATTTTCCAAGGCATCCATGTCTATTTATATGGTCATGAAGAGAGTTTCTTCTCTTTCACTATCAAAGATACTTTCATCGCTCTCTTTAGATGAGCTACTTTCCTCTTTGGAATACAGACTTTTCTTTCGCTTATGGAATTTATTCTTCTTTTCATGCTTACCCTTTTTGTGGTGATGAGGTTCGCTTTATTTCTTAATGTTATGATCTTCTTCATCATCACTACTTTAATTGTTTGCATATGGACACTTAGAAAGAAAAATGTCCTACTTTCCCATAATTAAAGAATTTAAAGGGAAGCTTACATTTATATTTTTTAGATCCTTTCTTGAGTTTCCTCACAAAACAAGCTTCCTTTGCATACGATTCATTGTCGAAGCTATAGCTTGATTCATGGTCTATGTTCTTTGTCTTCTTTGAGGCTTTGAAGGTTGTTTCTTTCTTTGATGGATTTTCTTTCTCTGTCCTCATTTCATATGTTGTGACGATCCCATGCAATTCATCCATTGTGAATGAATCAAGATCCTTCATTTCTTCAATGGCGAAAACTTTGGCATCAAAACTTAAGGAGAGTGACCTTAACACCTTTTGTACAATCATTGGTTCTTCAAACTTTTCACCAAGTCCTCTGATGGTGTTGACAATTTTGTCCACATGGTGGAGATACACTGCAACATCTTCTTTGTCTTTCATTTTCAAACTCTCGAACCGACTTCTATGAGGTTGGAGATTTGCCTTCTTGACCTTGTCATTGCCTTGATAGATATTTTAAAGAATGTCCCAAATTTCTTTTGTCGATTCACAAAGCATCACCTTGACAAACTCATATTATGATAGACCACACAAGATGACATTTATAGCTTTTGCATTGTTCTCATTAGGCTTCTTCTCGACCACATTTGTCGATGGAATTGTTGGGGTTGTATAACTAGTCACACCCGATTTCCAGATATTAAAACCAAGAACCATTAAAAAGGTCCACATCCTTATGCTCCAGAAGGCATAGTTTGTTCCATCAAACAAAAGAGCCCTATTTGTGGAGAAACCTTCTTGACTTGCCATGTGTGGTCCCAAGATCTACCTTCCGGTGGTTAGATTGTTTCTGAAGGAACCCTCTCTGATACTAATTATTGAGCACACACTTATACTAAGAGGG
>SNQJ01S0076257.1:25093-61960 GCA_010110895.2 Picea sitchensis
ATGGTGTTTTTTTTCTATTGATCATGTTGATGATGTACTTAATTTATATGTTGATGTTGATGTGTATATTGTTAGGTCATGTTAGATTTGGATGTTAAATGTGCTTCATAGATGTGTATGTTATAACATTGTTCATTGGATGTGCATTTTTCTTGTTGAACATGATGATATACTTAATTAATTTATATGTTGATGTTGATGTGTACATTTTTAAGGTCGTGTTAGATATGTTTAATGTTAAATGTGATTAATAGATGTGTATGTTAAATGATTTTTGTTAGATGTGTGTGATGATGATGTTAGAAAATGCTTGTATTTTTTTAGATGTGATCACAATGATGATTCCATGTTAAATTATTAAATATGTGTGCTAGCTAATTAATGACGTTTATATGTGATAGAGGTATATATAATTAGATGATGTTAGCTAGCGAATATAAATGTGTATTTTAGATGTTTTTTATGTTTGTTATAAGATGGTTATCATCACCATGTTTATTTTTATAAATTACAAAGTTCAATATGGTTGAAACTATAATTATAAAATTGAAACTATAATTGCATAGATATTTCATTATATACATATTCATTCTAACTATTTTTTTTTCAAAAAATAAATTACATATGAATAAATATTATTTTCCATTGTACTAATTACTCTTTTTGAATAGCCCAAAGGGGTTGGATCCAATGGTGGAAAGCGAGGAGTTTTTCACCATTGGGCAAGGTTCAATTTCCATGATGGATTTACCTGGAGCCATGGGGGCACCTTGAGGTAGTGGTAGAACGTTTGGTTGCACCCAGAGATATATTAAATGGTATCATGACTCGTGCACACATAACTGGATCGAATCCCACCCCCATGTCCTTCAAATTTAAACCCTAGATGGGGTGCCACGTATCAAAAGGAGGCCATGCAGCGCTCCCATTAACTCAGCCATAAATATGGCTAGTCATCGTCCCTCACCTTAGTCTTGAATGGAGGGAGACCTTTATAACTTGCATAGGAAGGGACGAAATCTCCCTCACGTCATTTTAATGATGGTCTTGTGGATTAATGGATGGAGGTGGGTGTTGAGTACGGGTGGATGAATTGCATTCATGTTCGCCCCTTGGATATCTATCCCACTCATCCCTGGTTGGAATTACTTCTCCTCAATGCTCTGTCACCTCACTGGACCCAAGAATTGGGTTTTATCACAATTGGTTCTCCTGGCTAAAATTCAATTGATTCTTCACCCCCTGGCTCAGCCATGCTGAGAGAGAGAGAGAGAAAATCCCATGCGAAGCCCTGCCTGGTACAGTCAAGAAGCCAGGTAGTGACGACTTCATAATCTGGAGTAAGCCTTGTCGATTTCTAGTACTCAGTACACAACAAGGCCTCATACTCCTCCAATTTCCTACTTCGAGGAGGAATTCTTAGAGGAACCTATCCAGATTCCACCAGAATCCCTCCTCTACACAGTCCCAGATGATTATTTGTGCCCCCACACCAGCAAAGCGGATATAGGTACTGAGGCAGCCATGGAAGGCACCACACGCGTTTTTCAGGGGGGATTCCCGGAGGAATTCCTCCACGCAGCCCCAGGCACATACATCACCCCAACACCAGTGAAGCGGTTGTAGGAGAAGTGGTGAATATGGAAGGAGTCACTTGCACTATGCAGGAGGATTTCCCCATCTCGACGCCTCCACCGCTGAATGCAATTTAGGAATACGACCCGACTCTCCCCATCCTCTTCATCCCAGAGCAACTGGAGCTCATTTTCGACATCAGAAGCTACATGGAGTATCAGCTTCATCGGGACACCCTCATCAGCAATCAGATTGATATGTTGTTTGACGCAATCAGCAAGTAGTGGTGCCTAACCTGTGGGCATCCCTTCTTTCTCCAGCCCAGCGATGACATCATCCACAGTGGAGCTTCGGATGAAATGTCCCATGGTCTGCAAAACCCTACTAATGATCAGATTCGCACAGTTCTCAGATCTCCACCAGCACAGTGATGGTGTTTTTTTCTTGTTAACCTGCACTGGTAATCTACTCATTTCCTGTTTAGTTTTCATTTTTCAAAAGTTGTTAGTTTGTTCTATCTTACACAAACAATTATGTCAGCACTATCATTTGCCACCTGCTCTGGTTTCCAATTGGCAGGGCAAGTGGCGGATGTCTTTTTTGGCCAAAAGTATAATAGGCGGCCACCTGTTTTAGTTTCCACTAGTTAGGTGGAACAGGTGGCATGTCAGTGACATGTATCAATTTTGTACAGTGACAACACAGTAATAGGAATTACCTCTTTTTTTCTTTTTTTTTTAATTACTCTTTTTTAATAGACTCTTCTACACTAAAAATTGTTATTATAAAAAATTTATGATCTTCAATGATAAGCATTCTATTGCATTTAAACTTGTATGCATGCAATTCTTCCTATTGTTATTTTTGTCATCATTTCATAAGTTGATTGCTATCAAATTTTAAAATATTACTTCATTAATTGTGGTTTTACTCAACATTGGGGGAATAATTTTATAAATATTTTCAAAATCAATGACAAAACTATGTAAACTAACAAACACTACTTTAGTTAAAAACCAAATTATCACAAAATCATATTATAAATTTATTTTTTAATTATAAACCACATTTTTTGTTAATCTTACTTTTAAATCTACAAAATAAATAAACACAAACTCAGTTTTTGAATCATCGTGTTAACATATCCTCAAAAATGTTGTACTATTAAACATGCATATCAAACATATCATTACATCTAATTATATCAACATAAAAAGTAGAATTTCATATCCCATTAAAAGTTCAATTGGACATTTAACATTTTGCAGGATTTCACAATTGGAAATACTTAAAGAAGATGAAACATTTTTAAATATATGCAACAACATATAAATATGTTTGAATAACAATCATTCCATGCAATCACAAATAATTTGAAAGACAAACACATTGTGCATCAAATTGACTGTTAACCAACTAAAATTGTTCAAAGACTTGTTATAATTAACTTAACATTTCCTTTGTTAGAAGATGAATAAAAAAAAATATAATTATATAAATAAAGAATATAACAAAAAGATACAACAACAATATTAAAGATGAAATAAAACATGTACATATCACTCGTTGTTGTCATCACCCTCACTATCTTCCTCACTTAGCATGATAACACTTTTGTTCTCAAAAATATGTTTTGATCTAGGGTCGTGTCTTAATACAAACCACCAATCCCTATCCAACACATCTGGGTAAAAAACACTTGGTTGCAGTGATTTGGGAAAACATAAGGCTCCTTAGCTTCATCCCACATATTTTTAGAGTTGATACATATCATCCCACTATCACGATATTCCTTTACATTATTCCAATCAAAGGTGTCCCACCACTTGCACCTAAAAATAACACATTGTAAATAAGAGAAGTCCACTCGAATGATCTCTTGTATCTTTCTGACGTAACCTAACTTCCCATGTATGGTGTTTTGATCACAGTTTCTAGCACGACTAGATTGGTCAAACTCGACTTCCACTCCACAGTCTTGTGTCATGTGTCCATCATCAACATCCTCTTTGTGAAAATGATGTCTATATTCCCACATAGATGGGAACAATTGCACCTATAAAAAAATGAACAAATCATAGTGTCAATATGTGTCTAATAACTCGACCATTAAAATATAAAATAATATAGATGTACTTACAATTCAAATGTGCATTACAAATTTAAAAATTATGTACACAAAAATATTATTACCGAGTTGTTGCAAATAATTCTTATGTTTAGTGGATCCTCTTCTACATGCAATTAATGACCAGATGCACCATATTTATCTCTGACTTGGTCAATAACCCAATTGTTGGGGCATATCATTGGCATATTTTCTTTTGAATGATCAGGATAAGGCATGCTTCTACCATTCAACCATCTAAATTATTTCCTATCACTTTCTCATTTCCTCCTCTTTGGTTTGTACAATGTGACCCACCGTTGTGTTGCATCTGAATTCTAAAGAATGAATTTATTGATGGCATCAATTTCTGAATTCATTGATGTAGTCATGAAATCAAACCAACATATAGTACATATGATATCATTATGAAGTTTAGTGTGAATAGTTACTGTGTAGAAATTTGACAAATGATAAGTCACTTACTATTTATCAAGCGCCTTTTTCCATTCGTTTCGAGAAGCTCCCCTTCTCTTTTCTCTTCATCCCTTTCGTCATCCCAAATCACTGCACCTAGTGTGTTTTCAATCTACTTGATGTAATAATTGGCATAATAGAAAGACTCATATGATATGTACCCCTATGCCATAGACCCCTCAGATTTTTCCCTTTGACAAAAAAATCCTTTCAACTTCTTCATGTACCTCTCTAAAAAAAGCATCCAATGACAGGAGACCACCCCGACTAATTCAACCTCATATACTAGGTGAATTAGAAGATTAACTTGAAATTCCATGAAACTCAACGGTATTTCCTTCTCAAACATACAAACAATCTCATCTATCTCTTGATGCCACTATGGAATCCTATCCATATGAATATCCTTTGATGTGTTCCAACATACAAATGCAGATAATTTAGATATGGCACAACTCATGTAATGGGGGGAGTCATGGTTCACACACGCACACACGAGAAGAGGATAATGACACTACAAAGTAAACACATAAAAAATTAATTATGTTTTTTCCCATGGAATAAGAATAAAAATTACAAATAATAAAATCATATTTTTGACATACGTCGTGCCTTTAGAAGGTTCAAATGGTCATGTGATTTCAACCTAGATAAATATTCTTTATGCACAATGAAGCAATGTCATAGGGAAGACCCGAATAAACAAGACACATTCACACCCAATATAAATTTATTTTCCAAATAAAGATATTCTTTCTTCAAAATCCATGGGACATCACCTTCTTTGAAATACCAAGAGGGACCAGCCTCTCCTCTACTTTATTGTCTTGGCCAATGTTTCTTTTTAGTTTTTGAAGAAATAATACCTCTCCTCACATCCAATGTGTTACTTTATTTCGATGATATGTGCCTCCATAAATAAGATGAAATATTTTAAATATATGCATGGGATCTAGTAAGTGGGAAATCTTAAGATGCTCCCAATATATAGGAGAGCTCATAAAAAATAGATTTTATTTTCATCCCAATGGGAAATTTCTCAACATATGTGTCAAAGAATTATGGATCATCGAACATAGGATCCCAATTTGAATCAAACATTTTTGTGATCTCCTTCTCCATGTCTCTCTCTCTCATATGCTCTAAGCCATTATGTTGGTATCATTTTTGTAGGCATTTGGGCTCTCTCTGGTTTACCATTGAAAGGAGATGTTTCTCTTCTATAAGGGTGTTATTCTGGGAGGAATACCCTCAAGCAGTCATACACTGGATTTCATAGGTGGTTGGACCACCTAGCCTAGCCTTAATAGAAGGTCCACAACATTTACATCCATGATAGACTTTAGTTGCAAGACCTACGAAACTATTGTATACATAACACGTTAGCGTTTAAGAATAGAATTTCAATCACATCGAATAAAATATACAAACAAATATTGTTATGTATATAGAAAAATAAAATAAACATGTTAATTACTAGAGAAAACTCATAAGCATGGATAATCATGTGTGGTGTAATCACATATTTCATACAACGTAAAACTCCTCTCTGTTGTGATGGGTCTTGATACATCATATACATGTATCCCTTCCCATAATTCCTTCAATTCATCTACCAATGGTTGTAGGTATAAATCCATATTCTTCACTTGTCTTCTACCAGGGACTATAAGAGCCAACATAAGATGTTCATTCTTCACGAACAACCATGGGGGGGGTATTTTTATTGATCACTACTACAAGCCAAGCAAAATAGTTGGTGTTTTGGATGGAACATGGGTTCATGCCATCCATTTATATGTTGATTCATAGGCTTTGTACTTCATCCTTGAATGTTTCTGGCCATGTATTCTCTATATGCTTCATGGCTATTGAATCTGTTGGGATTCACATAAATCTTGTATCACTTATGTGTGAGGCATGTCATCCCTGCAACATAGCTAATTGTTTGCAATGAAAAAACATTTGAATCCTTGGGATTATAGGCATGTGCCTTAATATCTTATGAGGAGGACCATGCAATTTACCATTTTATTTGATTTATGGTACATGTCATGCCCACATTTTGTGCATATCTCTGTCTGCATATTCTCCTCTATATAGAATACAATCATTCGAACATGCATGATATGATATATACTCAACACCCAACATTTTCAACAACTTCTTTGCCTCTTCATAGCTATCGAGAAAAACATTATCACTAGGAAGAACATTATCTTTGAATATCCTGCAGTTAGTGGGAAATAAAAATGTACATGCTCATTTAATGTTTATAAAAGAAACCATTTCTAATGTTGATGGTGTGACAAGATTTATCAAAATCAATATAAGGCACTTGTTGGTCAATTACCTCAATATTTCCAAGAAACATGCATTTAACATGTCAAACTTTGCTTTCACATTGTACAATAATATTGTTGTCCCAATATGGGTAGACTTTGACTGGACACTAGATGCAAAGAGGGGTGGTGGAAGCATATTTTAGGCTTTCAAAAATGGTATCATTGATATGAGCATCATCCCCTAGCTCATCATTCTAGAATGCGTCTAACAACATTGTATCCATGGAATTTGTGTTCCATAAGTAATCATCCATACCGACCTCTTTTTGATTGTCTCCATTTCCAACTTCTGAAGAACTACTATTGTTGTAGTCATTCCTAATTGGTGAATATGGACGTAGTGGGAATTGAACAGGTGATTGTCTCAACCATGTTGATTAATTGGGTTAATTTCCATTGATGTAAATCCTTGAAGAAAGTCCGGTAGCGAATTTCGGTAGCACAAAGGTTTAGGTAATGGACCCAAGTTTGTTTGATGAATAATGGTATGAGTTTTGATATGTTTGTAGGTAAGACTATTATAGATGGATAGTACATGTCATTCCATTTCCGGTGGTATGTGGAACGTCACATAACTCCTCATGGTTTGAGAATTATGGCCTTACGAAGTTGAAGGACCCTCATATGATTGGCTTGAAACCCCAAAAGGTCAAAGAAGTCAAATTTCTTGCAAAGAATAAATTATTTAAATAATAAAGTGAAGTGACAAAGTCAAAGAGGATTATTTAAATAATAAAGTGAAGTGACAAAATCAAAGAGAATTATTTAAATAATAAAGTGAAGTCACAAAGTCAAGGAGGATTATTTAAATAATAAAGTAAATAGAGAACTTTCTAATTATGGAAAGTGGGTATAAGAAGGTTAACCCTAAAATGAGGAAAATGGGTTAAGTGGTCAAGTGGATATTGGATACATGGACAAGTGGAAAATTGGGCAAAGTCAGACATAGGTGACTATGTGGACAAAGTGGCCTAAAAGATGCTTCTAAGGAAGCTACTTGGAGAGTATAAACAAGAGGCAAAGCTCTCTCATTTTAAACACACTTGAGAATATTGAATATCTACATGTGATTGAGGTAACCAAAGGATATATAAGCTGAATTTCAGAGGGAAGGTGAAGTAAAGAAGGTCAAAATTCAATGGAGGATAAATTCTTTTGATGATGCTTTCTAAGGTATGTTATTTACAAGTCATCTCACCATTTTCGCAATAACGTTTTTTTCTAAAATGATTCAAACCATGAAATTTGGAGGACATTGAGGAAACATATCCAAGTAGCTATAGTACGAATTTCATCTTGTGGTTCGTTGTATTTTTGGAGTTACACTCCGTGGAAAATAGGGTTTGTGGCTAGTCCTGAAACTAGTCTAAAATAGGTGTTTCAGGTAAAAACATCATAACTTCTTCTTAACAAATCAAAATTTAGTAAGACAAAATGTGTTGGTTAGAGTACAGTCTGTAGTATTCTTTGTAAAAAATTTAGATCCATACAAAAAATATTATGTGTGGGGCACGCTCTACAAGTTCGCTCTCTAGAATAATCCAGAATTCAACAAGGTATGTCATTTTTTCTATAACTCCTTTTCTAGGAGGTTCCAAGTAGTGACACCTGGAGGAATTGCATAAAACACACTGAAGAACATTGTGTATTATTTTCAGATATTTATTCATTATAGGTACATAGTTATCATTATTTCAAGTTAAGGGTTGTTGAATAATCCAAAACTAGTCAGGAGAGATTAAAGTAAAGTTTGATGAAAATGCTAGTCGCTTTTTGTTAAACTTAAGGAAGGTTTGCAAGTATGTGATAATATACACCAGGTCTATTACAGAGTTACAAATCATATTTGGATGATGAAATTGATGAGGTATTTTGGTTGAGGTTGAGGTACAAGTTGGTACATGGTTGATGCACTTGTTTATGGTACAGGTTGATGCATGGTTCAGGTTATTGGTACACGTTGTTTGGTACAAGTTGATTGGTATGAGTTTATAGCAGTATATCTCATAGTGATAGTTTGAAAGTGGTTCCATCATTCTACTTATATATCAGGGAGGTTGGATAGAGAAAGGACAGGTGGTTGTAGCCACCTTCCGGTTGTAGTCGGAGAACATAGGGGGTTGTAGCCTCCTTTTGGTTGTAGCCATAGAATTGGGGAGTTAGAGCTTCCCTCAAGTTGTACCCTGAGAAACTAGGAGTTTGGAGCCTCCTTCCAGTTGTAGCTAGAAAATAAAGGAATTTGGTGCTTCCAATGAATTTAATTCTTCAAGACATATAAGAAAAATAATTATGTGGTTTTCTCCCGCTTTGGGTTTCCACGTAAAAACATTGGTGTATTGTGTATGTGTGTATGTGTATGATTGTTCATTTGTTCATTGTTTATTTACTCTACAAATATTGGATGATAATGCTACATTGATATAACACTTGCATTATATGGTTAAAAAGTATTAGATTTCTCTATCACTGATTCACCCCCCCCTCTCAGTAATCCAACAAACCATTTTTGGTACACTTCCTCTCCAAGTTGTGCTCTCATTGCAACATTCTCTTGTGTTGACATTGTTGTGGAGTGAAATGGAAGATGGTAGGTAGGTCGCTCATCATCAGAAGAATCCTAATTTAAAAAATATTGAACATTAGTACATCAATGAGATCAATAAGCACAATGCAATAATTTGTTTGTTCAAACTACATTATACCAAACAATTATTACCATCATCGACCAAGGATTGTGGTTGGAACATGGAATGTCACAATTGGTAGGGTAAAGTGGTTGTCCATTTTAATCTACCAACTGCTTGTGGTATGTTTCTCCTGATAAGACCTTCCGATGTTTTTGAACTGGTACTAATATATTTTTTGCATTTGAACTCGATTTTGAATCGGGATCGTGCAAATTTGGATACATTTTTATTCAAATTGACATGGATAAAAACAAATTCAATGAGATAATCGAAACATAAATAAAATAAGTTAAACTTACTAGAGATGGAAATGGAGAACTCCACGATGGACTTTGAACAATATGGAATGGGATGGAATTTGAAGAATTGGCCATTTGATCATATAATAAGGTTTCTCCATGCATTTCAACAAAATTTGCAATAAATTTTCCTGTACATATCTAAAACAAATTTCGAGGACCATACCACAATATAAGTTTGAATATAGTTTTGAAACCATTTTTTAAGAATAAGGTGACATAAAACGTAAAATGTATACTGAAGTATTGCAAGTCATGTGAATTTATCCTAAAAGATTTTAAGATGAATATACTATTTATGTGAAAATAAAAGTTTAAATAACTTTAAAAGCATCATGATGTGCATATAAACCACAAATTCAATGATGCACATATTAACAATAAACATCGGTGCGTTGAAAAATCAACCACACTGTGTTTCTAGATTTTTTTAATAAAAAACAATTATATGTCGTCGGTGTGTCAAATAATATGTATCCAGCAGTGCGTAACGTAATATGTATGCAATGGTGTGTAATGTATCAAAAGTTTAAAAAAAAAGTGTGATTTTTTTTAAACAATTAAAAAAAGAACGGGAATCAAATTTCATAAATTCAATTAAATACTAAAAAGCTATTCATTATTTCATTATTTTGCAAAATTTTGCAGGGGAGAGACTTGAAAGTGAGAGATACGGAAGAACACTGTGGAGGAGAAGAATACTTTGGAACCACAATATTATTCAGAATATGAGAATTTGAAGGGTATGGTGATTCACTCTAAACCCTTTTCATAAATTTGTTTTAATATTAAGAAGGTATTCAATATTTTCATTATTTTTGCCAAAATTTACAGGAGACAGATTTGGAAGAGACACATATCAGGGAGCACTGTGGAGCAGAATAATACTTTAGAACAATAGAAATATTCAGAAAAATAGGATTTGAAGGGTATGGTCATTCACTCAAAACCCTACATTCAGAAAATTAAAATAAAATAACAAAATTCATACTTACCTTAAACCCTTTTTTTTTTGCTTACGTCAATGCAAAATTTCACCTTGGGGTTTAACTCCCTCTATCACTTTTGAATTAGGTCTTTTTGTTTTAGGTATTTTAGATCTAATGGGTTTGTTTTTCTATATATAAGTGTTTGTAATGTGATGCAAAGGGACCACTTATTGCATTGGATCCCAAACGTAGTTGACCCTCTGACTTTTTTTTTTGAACGATTTTCGATTTGACATTTGTTTTTAAAACATTTTTCGATTTTTCGGTGTGCCACTTTGACATAAACACACCGGTGCGTTTATGTATAAGGAACACTCCGATAAAGCCACATTTTTTTAAAAATTGTAAAAATATGGTGAAAAAAACGATATCACCGATGTTCTCATCTAAACAACACAAAAAATGTTGTGACACAGGTTTTTTTTTTAAATAATTTTTCTTCTCATTAGTGTGTAATTTTTCTATTGTTTTTTTTTATGAATGTTTAATTTTTTTGCTATGTTTTTGTTTTCTATTGTAGTCGTTGTGATGTCTTCTATATATATTGCACTGTTGCAATTAACAATATTTTTAAAAAGAAATTAAATTGTTCAGTGTATGTTGTTGTATGGAAATCCCCGATGTGTTTTATGAAATAAACGCATCGGTTCTATGTATATAAAAAGTGAGTCAGTTACAATGATTTTTTTTCACTGAAAATTATGTGATTTATTTATAAAATATATTTAATAAATTATGTATTGAATGGTACAGGTTGTATATTGATAAAAATATGAGTGATAATAGTTCAAATAAGAAAATTTATGGTTGAAACAATGATGACATGTCTGGAAAAACAAAAAAGGCAGGTTCTCTATAAATTCTATACAAAATTAATATGGTTGAATTATATGTAAGTTTAACTAATATGTATTTGTTAGTGTGTGTTGTGTAGGGACACAAAATGAGGAAGCTCTATCATATTATTTATGATCTGAGTGCAGAAGAGCGTAAAAGTTTGATGGAAAAATTACAGAGGGATGAATCAGGTGAATGAAAAAATATTATTCATTATGATTTTATTTTTTTTCATTAATAATATACTTAGGAAGATTAGATGACATATTTCAAAAAATCTATTAATTCACATATGTTTAATGTTCTGCAGGCACCAACAACAAGGGAAAAATATTTCATCATAACAAAACAAAATTAATTAATATAGAAGATGTAAATGATGGTGAATTGGTCCTTAGCTCATCTGGAGTGGCGTTGGAGATTAATCAAAGGGGGGATTTTTTTTACATAACTATGAGGGATATAGTGGAACGAATGTAGAAATCAATCCAATGATTCCAAGAACCAGGTTATATTTAAATTATAGGAAGCATTTCTAGAGAAATGGTCAATGAGACCTATCAGACTTGCAATAGCAAAAACATACAACAACAAAAAATAATCATTCAAAAAATAATATTCCTAAAAAAAAATAATCATTCAAAAATAATATTCCTAAAACACTTTTTTAGAATATATATATATATATATATATATATATATATATTACAAAAGTATTCATTTATTAATATATCAATTTTGTGATATTTAGTTTTCATATATCAATATAAAAATGCTTTATTGTCATGTTATTTTTTCAGGAAAATTATGAAAATCCAATAGGACCAACGAGATGACATCTGAAATATGTCAGTTGGAATGTCCAAAAAAGTGTACAAGGAGATGGTCAAAGAATTGGACATAATTGCATCATAGGAGGAGCTATCTCAACAACAACGTGCTTCAAATGTATGTAATCATTGAATTTTTCTATTAGGTACAAATAATTAACTATACATTAAACATTAATTTTCATATATTCTCTTACAGAAAAGAAAAGAAAATGGAACTCATTCTGCACATAAAATTGGACGACAAGGAAGAAAAGGGTTGATAGCAAAGTTTGTGAGTAATTTTTATTTTCTTATAACAACTTAAGTTTTTATTTTGTATATTTTAAGTTGTTTTGCAACATATATCCTTTACTGTCTTCAAAAAGGTGCTAACATACAAAGAATATCCATCATAAAAATTGATTGAAATTGGGTTAATTAAGGGTTGTGAGTATATGTTGGCATATAAAAAAAAAAATTGTTGAATTTGTAAGTATAATCTATGTTGTTTTACTTCTATAATTTTATAATTAATGAAACAAAAATAATACTTTATATTAAATCTATTATTTATTATGGTGTATAAAACTTACAAGAAACAAAGTATGGAACTGAGCCAATAGAAGAATAGTTGAAACAAGGCATGATTTGATTTTGAACATATATGTATGATTCATGAGTCACTTCTTTCTTTGGAGGTACGTCACTTTTCAATTTATGTTCATGTATATTATTTATTTCAATTTTCATTATTCTCACCAATGTAGATAGATTCATTACATTTTATCTTTATGTTTGTAGATGGAACTTCAAGAAGAACAAAAAAATCGATACAATCAACCAAACATTCAGCAAAATAACACAAGGCATGGAAGTAGCTTGAGCACCAACAATAGTTCCAGTGAAAAATGATGACCAATATATTTGGATATCAATGCAAGCGACAATTGTATTTTTTTGAAACAATTGTCTGTGAAAATTAGACATTTTTGTTTAATGTAATGGACATAGTGTCCCAATGGAAAGACAATGGATTATTTATAAGTGTCCCATTTGGTATGACAAAGACCCTCTTATTCATATAATAAAATATGTTTTAATTTATTCTATTGTGTTGTCCAATGTCATTGTGAAATGTTACATTGTTGATTAAATATACGGATGACTAAATATTATAATGAAGAGATGAAAAATTTGATGAAATAACAAATTAATCCAAACATCATATCCAAATTCACTAATCAAAATATAAGATATATGTAATTTTTTTGATAAATACTGGAATTAAAAAATAACAATCATTGCACTATCACATGTCGATGCTTCTCGATGTATTTTAATTATTAATCTCATCCGCATGTTTAATATTAAATCTCATCGGTGCATTTCATATGAAATTCGCACTAGTGTTTTTATGTAATCAATTAGCATTGGTTTCAAGATTAATTTAATACCACAAAATTATATTACAAATTTGTCCATCAGTGCATTAATATTATACGAAGCACTGGTGTGTATGTGTTATTGATACACACCGACGCTATTGTTTTATTGTAAGCATCGGGGCTTGTTTGTTACTGCAAAGCACTAGTGATTTCGATTTTTAATGCACTGGGGTGTTTTTCCCTGTAATGCACAGGTGCATATTATTTTATACAACATCAGTGCCTTCTTATTAATAATGCACCGATGCGTTCTATGCAAAAACCCCCAGTGCTTAATTATTTTTAACTCTCCCGATGCATTTTGATGTTAAAGCCACGGTTCTTATAAGACAAACACCTCAGTGCTTAAATATTTTACTTCCCCGATGATTTTATATTTTACTGCCATGTTGCTTGATGTTAAGTGTACAACATCGATGTTGTAGGTGTATGTACTCATCGGTGCTTTTGCCTTATACAAATGCATTGATTTGTAAACATCCACTAACACCTCCAGTCGCCCATATTTTTTTAGTTATAATCAAATTTTGTTATAGTATCTGCAAAAACATCTATTATCGATAACATATGTTGTAGCGGAGGTTTTTTTGAATTTTTTTCCAATTTTGTAACCTCTGCTATAACCTTCGCTAAAAGGTATTTTCCTTGTAGTGAATAAAGACAACCTTTTTAACGAATCTAATCCTGGTGTCACGAGTACCTTGGATAATATTTTGGATCTTTTTGCAGTGTTTGGATCAGTCTTGAAAGTTTGGGGTCTTGTAACCATTCCTGGCGAACCTCTTAAAGCTAATCTGCAACAATGAAAGAGAGGGAAAAACAAGACCTTTCTTCTTCATATTTCCTGGAAAGGGCATCGACCACCACATTTTTTTTTCCTTTTTTGTATATGATTTCATAATCATATCCAAACATATTGGTTAGCCATTTTTATTTCCCTAGTGAAGAAATTATTTGTTCCAGAAAATACTTGAAGCTTTTATGATCAATTTTTATTTGGAAGCGTTTCCCCGAGAGATAAGGACACCATATATCCATAGCGTGTAGAATATCCAACATTTCCTTTTCATAGGTAGATTGGCCCAAATGGCGCTCATAAAATATATTTTTTTTGAAATCCAAAGGTCAACCATATTGCATGAGGACAGCCCCAATGCCTTTCCCCGAGGCATCACACTCTAGTACAAAGGTCTTGTTGAAGTTGGGGAGAGAAAGATTCTGAGTAGTGCACATAGCTATTCTTTTAAATTTTGGAAGGAATGGTTGACTACTAGAGTCCAACAGAAAGAATTCTTTTTAAGGATTTCTATGAGGGGAGATGCAATTTTTCCATAATTCTTAACAAACTTGAAATAATATCCCATAAAACCTAAGAAGCCACGTATATTTTAAGATTTTTTGGGTGCGACCAATCCTTCATAGCTACAATTTTGTTTGGATCCACCATGACAATATTTCTGAGGTACTCAACTTCAGAGGCTACAAAAGAAAATTTAGATTGCTTAAGAAAAAAATTGTCTTGAGATAGTAGCCAGAGAACTTGATCCACATGGGAAAGATGGGATTGCCATGATTTTCTATGGATGAGAATATCATCAAATAAAACCAAGAAAAAATGACGGAGGAAAGGACGGAATACATGATTCATGATACTTTGAAAAGTGGAGGGAGAATTACAAAGGTTGAATGGCATAACCAAGAACTCATAGTGACCCTCATGAGTTCTTAATGCATTCTTGGGAATGTATTCTTATTTCATACAAATATGGTGGTAGTGAGAGTGGAGATTAAGTTTGGTAAAATACTGAGCACCATTCAATTCATCCAAAAGGTCATCGATGATAGGAATGTGATTTTTTTATTTGATGGTGATTTTGTTGAGAGCTCGAAAATTAGGACACATGTTCCAAGTACCTTCTTTCTTGAGTACCATGACTACTGGAGAAGAATAGGGACTAGTACTAGGATGGATGACACAAGATTCTAGTAATTCTTGAACAATATTATCAATTTCATTCTTTTGCAAAAAAGGATTATGATAAGGGTGAACATTTGGAGAAATACTACCTGGAACTAGAAGAATGGAATGATCATGGACACCTCAAGAAGGGGGAAGTCCCTAGGGGGTTTGAAACACAACTTGGTGTTGGGAGAGAACAAATTGAAGGTTGGGATGTATAGAGGGTATCTCAACCTCCTGAATGGACTGAAGTTGGGAAATAATTCCAGAATGACCTTTTTTGAGAAGCTTTTCCATTTGGTGGGAATTAATGATCTCTCGTGACCTTGTTGTGATTCCTTGAAACTAGTGTTGGTGGACCTCTTGCTGGAATTGCATGTTTAATTTCTGGAAATCCTTGGTGATAGGTTTGAGAGTGTGTAACTATTATGAACCAAGTGCAATGTCACAACCACCCATGTCAATATCAAAAATATGATATTTCAGGTGGTACTAACCAATTTGGAGGCACGCATTTTCACAATCCCCTCCACATTTCATGGAACCCCCATTGGAAATCATGATTTGGAAATTATTAATTGGATGGATATAGAAATGGAATTATTGGGCAATGCAATGATGAATAAAATTATGGTTTCTTCCACTGTCAAATAGAATGATGAATTTCTAGTTTTAAATGTAGCCAATTAACTTGAGGGTTTGAGGAGTAGAGAAACCAATGAGTGCATTTAGATAAATAAATGGTTCAACTTTTGGTGAATAAGAGGGTTGATTAAGATCATCTAGTGGGGGTAGATTGGTTACATGAGAAACATATTTCTATTCTTCAAAAATATCCTTAGACATAGCCATAAAAATATTATGTTCCTTACACTTGTGCCCTGGAAAATACTTTTCATCACAATTATAAAAAATACCCTTAAGTTGGCGTTCAACTATTTCATACTGAGTCAATTTATGGATATTTAGGGGAGTGGAAGGAGAGGTGGTAAGGGTGGGTTTAGGGTGAGGAATAAAGGGTGTTTTTATGGTTTGGGATGAGATGACTTTTTGTGCTGCCTTGGCTCATTTTGTAGGTTCCAACCAAGTCTAGGGGTGAGACATGAGGACACAGGGAAGTATTTCATCCTTGAGGACACTGATAAATCATTCCCTGAAAAAATCATCTATCACGCCCTTCGTTCTGAAATAGAATTTCTCAAAGGAAGCTATAAACTCTTCCACTGGGTCAGTTTGTTTCAACTTGGTCAAGCAACCTAAATGATGGGTGTTGGTGTCAAAGTTTTCATAGAGATCTGCAAAAAACTGTGTCCAAGACACATACCCTTGGCATGCCTTTTTACACTATTGGAACCATTTTCAGCGTTTAGAATCCAAATGGAGAAAACCATAATGAAGTTTCTCCAACTAATCAGTAATACCATGCAAAGAGAAGTAGTGCTCCATTTGGGTAACCAAATCCATGGGATCCAAGCTACAAAAGTTGTTCACATCCACTCTAGGAAGGCATAGGTCACCCTAAAATTGATGGGACTAAAAATTTTGGTAATTGGAGGAAGTATCAACTTCGAGGGGAAATTTTTTGTTGGATGAGGTAAGTTCTCTAGGAATATGCATTTTGGTGAAGATATGGACAGTAAAGGATTCAAGTTGGTGTTCCATGTGGGAAGATAGGTCGTTCATCATGTCTTGTTTCAGGTTTTCCATTTTGGATTCTATGGTGGAATCCATGTTGGAATTGATGGTGGTAATATTGGCATTGATTTGTTTCACTTCCTTATGGGTCGTGGAAAAATCAGATGACAAGGAATTGAGGTGTGATTCAAGGTCTTGGTTGTGAGTGTGACCCATGGTGAAAGGGGAAGGTGGGTCCACATAGAAAAGGGGTTACGAGTGAAGGGTATCATAATGATCAATGTGAAAAATGGAATCCAATGGGGTAGGTCGCAAATAAGGGGGTCAGGAGGGGATAAACAACAAAGAGAAAAAAAGGCTAAAAAATGATAGGTATTACTGCGATCAGGATGAAAAGAGGAATCCAATGGGATAGGTCTCAAGTAAGGGTGTAGGAAGGCCCCAAAATTTTGACTATTTTATTTTTTTTACTGCTACGAAGTTATTCTCTAATATGAATAATGCTATAGTGTATAAATGCCCAAATTCTTAAGAGGAAAAAATGTGTAGTAATTTCACAACCAGAATGCAGGAGGCAAGGTTGCACAACAATAGATCTTGTATGTTTTGTTTCCGTACCAAATATTAGGGTTTTCAGGGTTCCTACAAATAAGAGTTTTCCCTATTCTATAGCTCTCTAATATACGTGAGGGGTCGAACAATGGTACTCGACCCAATATCTCAAGGCACCAACTAAGGAGGCTAGATTATACCCTTAGCCATATTACTTGATTACCCAGGTATTAGAGAGTATCTTCCCAAGTGTTGTTCTTGGTGGAAATATAACAGTTAGGAAATGGGTGGGTTGATCTATGGAGGGTTTTAGGATACCTAGGCCAATCTGTATACAGGTGTTGTATGATGCACTACCACTCGAAGGGGTACCAATAGGGGTTACATGGGTGTCCAACAATGTGAGCTTAAAAACTATTTGTATTTATTAAGTGTATGCTTCCTCGACCATGGATTTATGTGTTGAAGGACATATCATTGTATTTTTAAGATGTTGGAACACATCTCTACCCTAAAAAAAAATAACCCAAAATTCCTACCAAGGAAATTTCTTTGATACCACTTGTTAGGTACTAGATCTATTATAATAGAAGAAACATAAATACTACAGAGAATAACAATGGAACAACAAAACACAAGGAACCAAAACACCAAAATAATACCTTTATTGATAGGAAACAATGTTCACTTACCTCTTCGAGGGGGAAACCTCCAGCAGAGCAAAGCTCTATTATCATAATTCTCAAGAAAAAGAATTATCATGCCCTCGACTCCTATTTATACTAAATCTTTCTACTAAAATAGCAATCTAGAGGAAGATATTTCTAGAAGTATAAGCTTCTATTATGTCTTATTACATTTGACTTATTCTTCCTTATTACTAGGCCTTATTAATATCGACCTTTATTACATGGAAAATATATTATTCTACCTAAGTGAGGGGTTAGGGAGGTTAGGTCCCTAACATATACTCAACAAATGTTTAGAGGTATATTTGAAACGTTACGTGGAATATCTGTAAGATTCTTATCCAAGTGGCTACACCTGGAAAACAATTGGTAGAAATAAACTTTCCATACTTCTATAGGTATGTCTCCCTTCAAGGACCTTTGTGGTTATGATCCTCATAAACTAATTGATTGGACCATTGAATAAAATCATGTGCTTTTGTCCAACATTTCCTTGAGGAAAGAAAACAGATATTGCATCAACTGAAAGACAATCTTAGAATTGCTCAAGACCAAATGAAGGCATAGAAATATCAACACCATAATGAAAAATAATTTGGAATAAAGTAGAAAACAACTTCAGGGGAATTCTTCACTATCATCCAACTATAAATTTTGTAAAAATAATATTCCAAACTTTGGTTGTCAGTGACCATCTGGGTGTCCTTATTTACATCACGTGTGGTTTTAAAATTCTTATGGTCACATACATGGCCACAGGCATAGTAAAAAAAAACATATTTCTACATGTGATTTTAAGATGATTTTGAGGATTTCAAGTGGTCCACATTTTTCTATCACATTGTCTAGTAGGGTATATGTATCTATGGAAAGTCCAAGTCTAGTTGTACCACTAAGCGCGTTAGGATTCATGATGATCCTAGATTTGTAAACTAGAATGGTAGGTAAAGTTTATCCTAAATTATATCCTTAAATCAACCTTGATCCTTGTCTATCCAAATGCCTCTTGTGTCAGTACATGATAGAAACAACCACATACATTCCTAACCTCATTTATTGTAATAGGTTCATTCCCCAAGGTAGTTTCTTGTCTCATGGGTTGAAGAAATACTTTTAAAAATGGTTTTGGCATTTGATAATCATGCCAAATTTTCACATTCTCATCATGTTGAATGCTTAATTGTTTAGAAGGATGCTTTGATTCCTTTCATATCCCTTGGTTAATTTAAAAATCAAGAATAATTTTACTTGGCATATGGATTAGTACATTGTTTTAATGAGTTTTKCCTCAAATCACAGGCTTGAATCARTGTGTTTCTCTAGTTTGGAAACCCCTAATACAAGAAGAAGCATGATACATGTCGTTGTGGATTCTTCATTGTGTAGTTTTGTTATGTTGAGTATAATGAACATATCCTTTATTTTGGGTGTTTGTTTTGGGTGTTTGTTTTGGGTGTTTATTTTGGGTGTTTGTTTTGGGGACATGTTGTTGTATGCGTAAACCTTGGTATCTCACCTTTCATTACTTTTCAAACACTTTAAMTTCAACTTCAATGTGAGTTGTGCTTCCCATTTTTAGTGATAAGGACTTTAAATCTTTGACCTCCATTAAAAATGTTTGGGAAATTTCATTATATTCCCCAAGAAGATATCACAACTTGTGTTAGGATATGTGGTGAAGTGGATATCACCACTACTGTTATTGAAGAAATATGGATGGAAGTAGCTAATAAGTTTTGGAAGAAAAACTAGGACTACAAAGATGTTGGTTTTAGACACATTTCATGTTTTTCTCATGGGAAATTGATAACATTTTTCCCACAGGTTAGTGGGTAGATTTGTAGATGCTATAAATCTTCCCACAGGCCTGTGGGTGGATTTTCCACATCTCTTCCCACATTCTTATGGGAAGAGTTGTATATGATACAAATATTCCCACAACCCTATGGGTAGAGTTTCCATGTATACAACTCTTCCCACATGCTTGTGGGCAGAGTTTCCATGTTACTACTATGTCCACAGGCCCGTGGGCAGAGTTTCCATGTATCTTAGATATTGTTTGTACATCAGGATGTAACTACAATTTCAACATCAATTTTAAACCTAAAATATAATAATTAATTCTACCCACAACTTACTAAAGTTTCAAAATGATAAATACAAGTATT
Source organism: Picea sitchensis (assembly GCA_010110895.2). Lineage (NCBI taxonomy): Eukaryota > Viridiplantae > Streptophyta > Pinopsida > Pinales > Pinaceae > Picea > Picea sitchensis. Next base: position 45,671 of record SNQJ01S0076257.1, read on the forward strand.
TGACACCTATGAATGTTACTAATTTTTTAGTTTATTGTTCTTCATTACTAATCTCATTCATCTAATTGTTTTGTGTTACTACTCTGATTTATTTTGTTGCTTTCTTTTATTAGCCTCATTGAATTGATCTCTTTGGATATTCTTTGTTTTTTTTTTNTGTTACTAATTTTTTAGTTTATTGTTCTTCATTACTAATCTCATTCATCTAATTGTTTTGTGTTACTACTCTGATTTATTTTGTTGCTTTCTTTTATTAGCCTCATTGAATTGATCTCTTTGGATATTCTTTGTTTTTTTTTTCTTGTATTCGATGACATTAAATATTTTAGACTTGTGTCTTCTCAATTCAACGAATAGATATTGAAGATGTATTTTGAATTCTTGCTAAGAACACTTATTTATGCTTCTATTAGGGATTAGGAAAATCCTTTATTCTCTATTATGAGTGTTATGATTCAATTTTAATACAAATTAAATAATTTATGGAAGGTTCAAAGTGAATTTTTCATAGTTTTTAATAAAGAAATTCCCATGCTTCATTTTGATGCAGGAGCATCGCCAATATCAAGCGAGCCAGCGCGGAAGGCAAGAGACAGCTGGATGAGCTAGCACAAATTTTGAGTTTCTCTTGGATTTGATGCGCGAACATTAATGTGGAAATTTAATGAAGTGCACTTGTATATTGTAATCGGACCTTGAGCCTTTAACTCTCATCCTTAGTAGGTAGAAGGCATTTATAATAGTTAATGCAGGTAGATAGAATTTAATTCTAGATTAGACAGTTGTAGAGCGCAAGGGGGAAACAGGATATAGACACCCTCATTGTGCATTTGTATATTATTGAGAATTTAGGCAGGAGAAGAGCAAGAGCATATAGAGAGCTATGTAAGAACACCCATATACTGATATTTGAATTAATAGAGCAGTTTGATTCAAATTCATGGTTCTGTGTCTGTTCTCTGTGTATCGATGTTGAATGATATTCTCATGAATGTTTACTTCCTGTTATACATTTTCTTTTATATGCTGTGTATATGATTTCATGTTTGAATTGAAGTCTGAGAGGAAGAAGGAATGAGTTTCAATTGTTTCTCTATCTAAGCCAGAGATTCTTGCAAGGAGTGCAGTCGAAGTGTCCGCAAGGAGTGTGTTGACAAAGGGTTCAGATAGGGTTACTTTTGTTCTCATTCATCTCAAAGGTGCAGTTGGGCATAGGAGTCGTGCAAGGAGTGCGCAGGCCGAGTGAAGTTCAGGGTTGTGAATATGAGCAAGAGTTGAAGGACTGTTGTTGTAGGTGTGCGTAGAGTCGAAGGGAATTCAACACTTGGATTGTTTGAAGGTTGTCGCAAGGAGTGCGAGCAAGAGGCTTCTTTATGAGAACTTGAAGACATGGGAAAAGCTCAGGAGGTATAGGACCTTAGAGTAATCATCAAAGAGAAGCACAGGGAATTTGTGCCATGGATATTTCAAACAAACGTCGCAAGTCGTGCGCAGGTGGACAAGTCTTCGTGGAGGATTACTTGGTTCATTTCATAGAATTCATCAGGAGAAATGAACAGTCGGTATTCTCCGAGGAGAATTCACGACATCCCGTGAGTCGTTAGATCTCAAGGAGGTGCAGGGTAGATACTGCAGGTATTCCCGAGAGGTTAAAATCTCAGGAGGGATAGAGTCGTTGATCCAAGCCAGCCAGGGCCGTTGGATCACTCGCGGAATCGCCTATCGGGATTTCATGAGGGGAAGAGTCGAAGGTTTGGCAACGGGAATCGCGAAACGCGATATCCCGATGACTAAAGATATCATGTGGGGGCCACAAGGGTCGGCGACGTGGATAGGTGGCACGCCTTATTGGGGTTTTGCAGCGAGAGGTCCCGATACATATGCATTAGGATTCGCGATCTTATGAACTCTGAAATGTCGATGGAGAAAAAGGTACCATTGAACAGTCAACTCGCGAGTGCATCGGGGTTTCGACATATCGGGAGTCAGAAGTCGGTAAAGTGAGTTGTTTGATATTGCGAGTGGTGAAATCACAATAAGGAAAGTTTTGAAATAGAAGGAAAGGTCAGCGTTGACTATCGTCGAGTCTCGGGGACTTGAGGGTACAATGCTTGACCACTGACCTTGCGAGGTCGTGAAGTCCAATCCTCCGAGTACAGAGAGGGGATCGCGTGGAAGAGTTATGTGGGTGCAGATTTCCTGATAGGGAAATAGAGGAACATTAGAGTTCTTTTGGCCATGAGAAAGGAAATATCATATGAGAGGACATGCTTGCGGGCATGTGCTGCGTCATTTTGGTATCAGAGCTTAGAAGGGTTCTTTGTTTTCTGTAGCAGAGAAGAGAATTCGCCATGCCGCCCAGGAGAAGGGACATGCAGACACCTGATCCACCAGAGGATAGGGAAATGTCGCGCAGAAGAGGCAAGCAGATGACAGATCCATCTATGGAGAGACAAATGCGTGATCTCTGAGTAAGACTCGAAGACATGGAGACAGCGCAAAGACGCACAGTCAGTGCAGGGCATCTGAGTGATTCCGAAAGCGAAGTTGAGGCTGAACGTGAAGAGGAAGTTGCAGTTGAAGATGCATCAAACAAGTGTTTCATCAGAGCTATTGCCAGAATGGTTGCAGGAGCAAAGATGGACATTCCAGTTTATGAGGGAAACTTGGATGCAGAGGAGCTTCTAGACTAGATTAGAGCTCTGGACACATACTTCGACTATGAAGATGTCGAAGAAGACAAAAATTTCAAGCATGTTGTCACACGCTTGAAAGGACATGCATCATTGTGGTGGGATGAACTACAAGTTGATAGACGCTGCAAGGAAAAGTAGAAGATCAAGAGCTGGGACAGGATGATCACAAAGATGAAGGAAAAAATCATCCCCAGGGATTATCGAATTACTCTGTTCAAGAGGATGCAGAAGTTGAGGCAGAAGCTGATGACAGTAAAAGAATACACTGAGGAATTCTATAAGCTAAACATCAGGGTAGGTCATCGGGAGAGCGATGATGAGAAATTTTTCAGGTATATGAATGGCCTGAGATATGATATCCAGGATGAGATGAGCATGGTAACCATCCGAATGGTGGAAGATGCTTATCAGATGGCTCTGAAAGATGATTAGAAGCTGAGCCAAAAGCAGAGTCAGAGGGGTCGAGGCAAAAGTCAGCCCAGAGGTAAATCAGTTTCCCAGGACAGATATCAGAAGCCCAAGGAGGAATGGAAGAAACCTTAGACTCGTATAGAGAGAGGTGGAACCTCACAGCAAGGACAGCATAATGAGCAGAGAGGAGACTATGCTGACAATAATACTTTTCCTCGTACTAGAGGTAGAGGAAGAGGAAGAGGTGGAGTAATTTCATGCTTCACATGTGGAAAGAATGGGCACAAGTCTTACGAGTGTCCAGATAAAAAGAAGGACATTGGAGAAGCTCACATCACCGAAGCATAGAGGCGGTATTTTGAGGCAGAAGACGTTGAAGGTGGAAGATCGCTCATGATGCGAAAAGTCCTTTTGACACCCGAGAAAGAGGTGGAGAGTTCAGTCCAAAGGACCAGACTTTTCAGGATTGCTTGCAAGACCAAGGATAGGGTATGCAAGGTCATTGTAGACAGTGATAGCATGGATAATCTCATTTCTACAGAGATGGTAGAGAAGCTGGAGTTGGAGACGACTGATCATCCAAGCCCATACAGAGTTTCGTGGCTCCAAAAAGGACACCAGGTAACTGTCACTAAACAGTGCTTGGTTGAATTCAAGATAGGAGGATATAATGATAAGATTTTATGTGATGTCATTCCTATGGATGTTTTTCATCTATTGTTGGGGAGACCATGGCAATATGACAGGAATGTGATTCATGATGGGAGAATGAACACATACACCCTAGAAACAAATGGGAGGACACACATGTTGCTTCCAATTAAGGATAAGGAGGTGAAGCCGGAAGCAAGAAACACAGTACTTCTCATGAGTGGGAAGGAACTTCTTACAAAGGTTAAGAAGAAGGAGGATCCACAGTTCATTGTGGTTAGGAAGCCAAGGATTGTTCTGACTAGCACAAGAGTGGATGATTTACCAGAAGAAGTTCAGGAACTACTGGAAGAGTTCACTGATATAGTAGTGGACGAACTACCTCGTTCGTTGCCACCGATCAGGAGTGTGAGTCATCATATTGATATCATACCAGGAGCTAGTTTACCAAATAAAGACGCGTACAGGTTGACGCTGCAAGAGAATGAAGAGGTTAAGAGGCAAGTCCAGGAGTTGTTGGACAAAGGTTTGGTCAGAGAAATCTTGAGTCTGTGTGTTGTTACAATAGTACTCAGTCCAAAGAAAGACGGAGGCTGGAGGATGTGTACTAACTCAAGGGCGATTAACAAGATAACCATCAGGTACAGATTTCCATTGTCGAGGATGGATGATCTGATGGATTGCTTGAGTGGAGCAAGGTATTTTTAAAATATTGATTTGAAAAGCGGTTATCACCAAATCCGCATGAGAGAGGGTGATGAATGGAAGACCGCATTCAAAACCAATGAAGGGTTGTATGAATGGATTTTTAGGCCGTTTGGCTTAACAAATGCGCCAAGTACCTTTATGAGGTTGATGAACGAAGTCCTGAGGGAGTTCATCGGGAAATTTGTCATTGTGTATCTGGATGACATACTGATTTACAGTAAATCAGTGGCAGAGCATCTGAAGCATTTGGCTACAGTGATGCAGAAACTACAGTAGGAGAAGTTGTTGATAAACATGAAGAAGTCCTCATTCATGAAGACAGAGCTCATTTACTTGGGATTTCTTATTTCGGCAAATGAGTTGAGGATGGATCCAGATAAGGTGGAAGTGATCAAGAATTGGCCATCACCGAAGAATATTTTCGAGGTGAGGAGTTTTCACGGATTGGCTAGTTTCTACCGAAAATTCATCAGAAATTTCAATGGAATTAGCACATGGATGATGTGCTAATTTCAATGGAATTAGCACATGGATGATGGATACATGGATGATGGATACAGTTAAGAGGAAGATTACGGAACAACCAGTTTTGGTGTTGTCGGATTTCCATAAGACATTTCAAGTGAAATGTGATGCAAGTGGATTTGCAATAGGGGCAGTCTTGAGTCAGGAAGACAAGCTGATAGAATACTTCAGTGAGAAGATGAATGAATCGAAATTGAAATACTCCACTTATGATAAGGATTTTTATGCTATCATCCAGGCATTGAAGAAATGGAGACATTACTTGATCCTGAAAGAGTTTGTCTTGTACAGTGACAATCATGCACTGCAGTTTGTGACTCAACAGGAGAAGTTGAATCAGAAACATGTCAAATGGGTTGAGTATATGCAGAATTTCACTTTTGTGATTAAACATATTTCAGTTACTGCTAACAAAGTTGTTGATGCTTTGAGCAGGAAGTGTTTGTTGTTGCAGGAGTTTAGAGTCAAAACGCTGGGTTTTGGTGATCTCAGGGACATGTACGCAGATGATCACGATTTTGGAGAGGCGTATGAAGCAGTTGAGAATCCAGTTCTCAGAGATAGGAGCCCTTGGACAGACTATATGATCCAAGAAGGATTATTGTTCAGAGGTAATCAACTGTGTATTCCGAAATGCTCCATGAGGGAGAACTTGTTGAAGGAGAAACACAGTGGAGGATTGGCAGGACATTTTGGTCATGACAAGATGTTCGCAAAGTTGAATGAGTCATATTTTTGGCCAGGAATGCAAGCAGATGTCAAGAAATTTGTGGATAGGTGTAGAATTTGCCAGCATTCGAAGGGAAGAAGACAGAATGCAAGGTTTTATCAACCATTGCCCATACCTGAGAGGTCGTGGGACGCAATTAGCATGGATTTCGTATTAGGGTTTCCAAGGACACAAAGAGGTTGTGATTCAATCTTTGTGGTGGTGGATAGATTTTACAATATGGCACACTTCATTCCATGTCAGAAGACCAGTGATGCAACTCACATTGCAAACATGTTCTTCAAAGAGGTCATTCGACTTCATGGATTGCCGAGAAGCATAGTTTCGGATCGTGATACGAAATTCATCGGGCATTTTTGGAGGACCTTATGGAAGAAGCTGGGAACTAACTCGTTGTTTAGTTTATCTTATCATCCTTAGATGGATGGACAGATAGAAGTAGTGAACAGAAGTCTGGGAGACTTGATGAGGAGCCTGGTGATGGAACACCACAGCCAGTGGGACATTATATTACCACAGGCAGAATTCGCGTATAATGACTCGGTGAATAGGAGCACAGGGAAAAGTCCATTTCAGGTTATCTATGGCATGCAGCGGAGAGGAATTTCTGAATTGAGAGATTCAGAACAGACTGCGACTAGGAGTGCTAGTGCAGAATAATTTGTAGAGGCGATGAAAGAACTTCACAGCCAGGTGAAGGAGCGGTTGCAGAATTCATGTCAGGAATATAAACGTAGAACGGATTAGCGCAAGAGACAAATTCAATTTGAAGTTGGCGATCTGGTTCTGGCACATTTGAGAAGAGAAAGGTTCCCGAGAGGAACATATAATAAGTTGAAGATGAAGAAAATTGGGCCATGTAGGGTCTTGAAGAAATTTGGGGCGAATGCATATGAGATTGAATTACCCGATGGGATCGAAATTTCTTCGATATTCAATATCTTAGATTTGTACCCATATAGAGCTAGAGAAGCAGAGACTGGAAGTGAGCAGCCAGTGATCCAGTGGATAAAGCATATGCCAGTTGCAGAGAAGCTGCAGATGGAATGCATACTGGACAAGAGAGTGAGCAAGAGGACCAGGCGAAAGCAATACTTTGAGTATCTGGTCAAATGGAAGAATCATCCAGTTGAAGATGCCAGCTGGGAGACTGAAGCAGAGATACAGAAGCATGGAAAGACTTTGTAGGATCTCATGGATAGGAGCCCATGAAATTTTTCAAGCGAGGGAGTAAAACTGATGCAGCACGCGCCCACAAGCACGTCCACTCATAGGATCTTTCCTTTCTCACGGCCCGAAGAACTCTAATGTTCCTCTATTTACCTATCAGGAAATATGCACCCACAGAACTCTTCCACGTGATCCCCTCTCTGTACTCGGAGGATCGGACTTCGCGACCTCACGAGGTCAATGGTCAAGCATTGTACCCTCGAGTCCCTGAGACCCGACGATAGTCAACACTGACCTTTCCTTCTATTTCAGAACTTTCCTTATTGCGATTTCACCACTCACAATATCAAACAACTCACTTTACCGACTTCCAACTCCCGATATGCCAAAACCCCGATGCACTCGTGAGTTGATTGTTCAACGGTACCTTTTTCTCCATCGGCATTTCGGAGTTCGCAAGATCGTGAATCCTAATGCATATGTATCGGGACCTCTCGCTGCGAAACCCCGATAAGGCATGCCACCTGTCCACGTCGCCGACCCTTTTGGCCCCCACATGATATCTTTAGTCATCAGGATATCGTGTTTCGCAATTTCGTGATTCTCGTTGCCAAACCTTCGACTCTTCCCCTCACAAAATCTCGATAGGTGATTCTGCGAGTGATCCAATGGACCTGGCTGGCTTGGATCAACGACTCTATCCCTCCTGAGCTTTTAACCTCTCAGGAATACCTGCAGTATCTCCCCTGCACCTCCTTGAGATCTAACGACTCACGGGATGTCGCGAATTCTCCTTGGAGAATACCGACCATCCGTTTCTCGTGATGAATTCTGCGAAATGAACCAAGTACTCCTCCACAAAGACTTGTCCACATGCGCACGCCTTGCGACGTTTGTTTGAAATATCCACGACGTGAATTCCCTATGATTCTCTTTGATGATTACTCTAAGGTCCTATACCTCCTGAGCTTTTCCCACGGCTTCAAGTTCTTAGAAAGAATCCTCTTTCTCTCACTCCTTGCGGCAACCTTCAAACACTCCAAGTGTTGAATTCCCTTCGACTTTGCACACACCTGCAGCAGCAGTCCTTCAACTCTTGCTCAGATTCACAACCCTGAACTTCACTTGGCCTGCGCACTCCTTGCACGGCTCCTGTGCCCAACTGCACCTTTGAGATGAATGAGAACAAAAGTAACCCTATCTGAACCCTTTGTCAACGCACTCCTTGTGGACACTTCAACTGCACTCCTTGCAGGAATCTTTGGCTCAGATAGAGAAACAATTGAAACTCATTCCTTGTTCCTCTCAGACTTCAATTCAAACATGAAATCATATACACAGCATATAAAATCAAATGTATAACAGGAAGTAAACATTCATGAGCATATCATTCAGCATCGATACACAGAGAACAGACACATAACCATGAATTTGAATCAAACTCCTCTATTAATTCAAATATCAGTATATGGGTGTTCTTACACAGCGCTCTGTATGCTCTTGCTCTTCTCTTGCCTTAATTCTCAATAATATACAGATGCACAATGAGGGTGTCTATATCCCGTTTCCCCCTTGCGCTCTACAACTGTCTAATCTAGAATTAAATTCTATCTACCTGCATTGACTATTATAAATGCCTTCTACCTACTAAGGACGAGAGTTAAAGGCTCAAGGTCCGATTACAATATACAAGTGCGCTTCATTAAATTTCCACATTAATGTTCGCGCATCAAATCCAAGAGAAACTCAAAATTTGTGTTGGCTCGTCCAGCTGTCTCTTGCCTTCCGCGTTGGCTCTCTTTATATTGGAAATGCTCCTGCATCACATTTGGAAGTGTCATCTTGAATTTCTAAGTTATTTGTAGGGAATGAATTATTTCCAATATATGTTACGGTCACTGACCTTAAAAATTTGGACCAATGTTGTCATATGTTTTACTACATTTCACTTTTCTTTACTGGGGAAGACCTAGAAATGTTTTAGGCATTCTTTATTGGCATACTACCATTTAGCTTGTTATATTCGGTGTGATTATGTAATAGGATTTAATTATTTGTGTATTCATGTTCTTTATTCTTCTAAACATTGTGTTTTCAACAAATTTTCGCAATCTATTTGAATTACACTTTCCTTTCTTTCTGTCATCTCATTTTTTATTTTGTCGTTCTGAAAAATATGTTATCTAGAACATCATATATGAAAATAATATACATGGTTAAAGTAAATTCATTTAATATAAAATTGGATTTATTGTTGATTGCAACCTCTTTGTAAACATATTTTTTTCTATATTTGTACTTTCTTGCTTTACCAACTCTGAGCCTTTACTGGTTTGTGTGAATTATTTCTTATAAAAAAATATTGATTCATATATTTAATTGGAATTAAATATTCTCTATGCAGACATGTAGATTACTAATGTGCTATAAAAAAATTCAACATACATAGAAATTATTTTGCATTGGTTATCTCATTCATTTCATGTGTTAATTTTAAAATTGCAACATAAATACAAAGTTTGATTACTAAATATGGATGAACCATGTTCCCTAGAATGGTGTAATTCTCCTTCAGGGATAGAGACGTGGTTTCCTATATCCATCATAAGTGAATATTATGGGTCCAGTCAATGCCTTCAAGGAGTTTAGTTGATACGTAGAAATGTATTTTTGGTCAAAATATTTTATATGGTGATAAAAAAAGGCATAGTGGCTTTGATGCTAAATTACTAGGATCTGGGTATAGATACACCAAATGTTTGAAAATTTCAGACCTATAATAAAGGAAGGGACACACATACATGTTTCTATGTCAAATGATTAATTTATCATTTTTCTTGGAGATATTAGTGGATTCTCCTCAATTGTATTTACCAATAGTTGTATTAGTTATCTTTCATATGTTATATGCCCCTCATATTATGTATCATCATGTGGAAATGTTCTTAGACAAGGGCCATGTTGGTTATAATCACCTTGTCAAAAATGTAGTTGCATCGCCATTTGTACAATGGAAAATCAATGGTTAGTACAACCTCCACACAATATGGATCTACGATGGGGATATGTGTCAAAATGTTCCTATAATTTGTTATAATAGTCATATAAGGTTGGAAGAACCTCTAATGATGTGCCAATGAATCCACCAAGTGGAACCTCTTCTCAAAAGGGTAACAAACTCCAACTTAAAGAGGGTTGTTCCATTAAATATGGAGTGGATATCCATAACCATAAGAAAGGTTTCCCTACTAGATTGCAAAAAATAAACCTAGACCTTAATCAATGGGGAAAAGTATGCTTGGCTCTGATTATTTATGTTTTCATATCATTGCAGCATTATTTTTAGATCAACCTATACATGTAAACGTGATTCCATGAGTTTGCAATATTTCATTAACTTCCAAGAAATGAACCTTCCTATTACTGGTATTTCAATGAAAAACATAGGATGGTACAAGTATGAAGAGAACACTCTAGTATCAATGAATGGCATATAGATGGTGAATTTTAAATATGGAAACCCTACTGCTATGTATTGGTTTTTTCTAACCTCAAAACATCTAACTCAGCCATAAAAATTACACCCCAAATAACTATATAAATATGTGATATGATCATAAACTAACTTGAGTCACCCAAAATTTATTAGAGAATGTTCGACCCTGTCCTTTTGCATGGAATAGCTCAATATTTCCCTTTTTCTTGGAACAAGTTCGCCCTATTCATAATGTGAAACAATTAATCCATATCAACCTCCTTTTTTATTTCTAGCATGTGGTTTTAGGGACCCTATTTATAACAATTTGGAGAAGGATTATAATATGGGTGTGCCTTGCAACCCTTTGAAAGCATCGTCAATATCATACTCTGCCTCTAAAATATAATGAATAAAAATGGCCTTTAATTACATGCTTGAACAAAATAGGTCCTTTAAATATTCAATCTTTTAGAACCTTGATAAATGCTACAAACCTCCATATAAATACTATAAGAAACTCTTGAACTTATTAATAAGGTTAAAAATATACATTTTCACTACTATCTAGGAGAAAAATATTGGATGTGACATTAAAACAATGTGAAAAGTATAATAGACATATTGTTAAGATAGGACTAAAAACAGTGTTGACTATTGTAGACTTCCACATCAATATATCAGTCTACAATGCCCTTTGGACCACATGATTATGATTCAATATTGTCACATTATTGATCTAACTGATCTATAGCAGTAATTTTTTTCCTAATCATAGGGTCTGGGCACATACATACATTACTCAAGGGTAAATTTGGACAAAAATTTCACAAGAAACAATATGACTAAGTTAAGCATCATTATGAGTAGTGATATATCTTGGGATATGCTTCTAAACATGTTAGGAAAGATACATACTCATCTTGGATAGCAAGACATTTAGATCGATCCTTTTTAGAGTTCATAGAAACACATAATTAACGATAGCATTAAAAATGTTGGACAAATTCATCAACTAGAGAAGGAGATATATGACTCTCCTTATTCTTTTCCATGGTGATTAATACTCTAAAGGTGGAATGATTATTCAATTATCCCTTTGTATCTTCATCCTCCTATATTGAGTTATTTGGACAATGGGATGGTGGAAATGTTCCATCCATAATCCCTTTTATGTGTGTTCCAAGGATGAGGCTTTATGTCTATCCATTTGTGTTCATTGTTCAATAGTTTTAGAGAAAACTAGTTCCATATTGTTTCATCCAAACAAAGTCAACAACCTCACTACTATGATCAGAAATGCTACATGAAAATGCACATAAGATACTACCAACAACACTATAAGAGATCCACTTCTAATTATGTGGTATTTGGTTGAGGTAATTAGCATCTTCTTCAAGTTTATATTCTTTAAATTAGTTAACACTAATTTTTGTGAGTTAGATAGACCTTAGTTAACATGACACTTAAGTGGTAAGCCCATTTTTGAATGTTTAATATGAAGTAATTTATTTTTTGGGGACACCTTCTCTCTCTTCTACTATTTAGTTATGAAAATAGAATACCATTAGTATCAAACCTATAACACAATCCCGACTCATATTGGCTTACTTAGTGGACTTAGTAATTGCAAAACTTCTAGATGAACATGGCTTACTAAGCTCAACATGATCCCAATTTTTTTTTTAAATTAATGAACTTGTAACATCCCCGGCCACCCATGGTTGGGCCACACTACATGAGGGAACACTTTTGTTCTCTCATTGTGGAACATATTGTGACATACCCATCACCCAACTGAACTATGCCACATAAACTTTATCTAACTGCATGCATTTAAAACATACACACACAACATTCTTGTGGAAGCTTCATATATAAAACGTAACCGACAACTATGTTACGTATTGGTATGAATCCAAATGGTATTAATAGTAAACATAGACATGCAGCATATATAGGAGTACCCAAAAAATTCCAAACGGTTATAACCACACATATGATGAACCCATAAAATAAGCACGTAAATAACAATGCAGCATGTAAATTTATCACACAATTGGTACTTATCTTGGTAAGAATATCACCAAATGCGTGCAGACTGTCCATGAACCTCCCAGCCTTAGACTACACTATTCATCACTCTCAACAGTGAGTCACCCCCGAGTTGGGACTAAACTCCACACGGGTAAAGGAATTCCTAACTAGGCTATAGGCTCATAGAAAATAGGAAAGACTATGTCCTAGGTGCTCATTCAATTGACAGCCTACAGTCCCTCATTCCCCACATGCATGTCCCACCCCAGGAAGTGTGCCCCTTCTCTGCTCAATAGTCCTTCGGATGCCCTACTTCCTTTCCGGGCTTCAACAACAGGTCGGACAGGAAGTCTCCAAGCCATGTAGTTGTAGTTTAGCACCTTCAGGAAATCAATTCCCAACAATCCTCTCACCCAGAGAATTTCTCATGGGCCTGACAACCTGCCTCTTCAATATCCCACGGTCCTGATAACCTGCTTCTCCAGTCCATCTCTCAAGCTAACCAGCTACACAAACAGATATGTTATGGATACAATTATGGTACATTGAAATGAATGTCTGAAGGATAACTGACTGCGTGAGTGAAAAATGGTCATGGAGTCATGGTTGGATGCTTGAAGGAATCATGGGAGAGATGATGGTTTGAATGATGGGGAATTGTGAAAATGAGCTAAGTCCCAACAATATGTATGTATGTTTCCAACTTGACACTTGTCATGTTGGGAGCTACTTCGGCCCACTTGTCCACAACTTTGGAACTTAGGATAAAATAATTATCCATACTTTATGATTTAATAAATATTAATATAATATTCATTTTTGTCTTAATCTCTCTAGCTTAGCCCTTTCCCTTAACTTTTGCCCCCCCCTTTCCCTAACTGGTGTATTTTAGTCCCCCATCTCTTTTATCGTGGTCGGTCTGCACGCAACGATGTATTTTATATTAATCATGAGACATATACCAAATAGGCGCACTAGCCTTTAACATCTAGGCGCTCTCACCTAATTCCAAAACATAAGCATCCCAACTTATATTAACTGGCTCACCAGCCTATAACACATATCATATACACAAGGCTCATTGACCGCCATACTGCGTGCACTTTAGTTACTGCGCGCGGTATCCGGAAATGTGCACACTACATCATTTTATTGCGCAGTACATGTGCGCACTATGCCATGAAAGGTGCATTACAAAATGATGTCAAAACAGCTCACCATCTTAAGTATACTTACATTACCATGCTACAATTGGGTTCGGTCGAGGGATATTACAATCCCCTCCCCTTATTTATGCACTATCCTCAGTGCATCATGTACTCATGTACAACAAAAGTTTCAAAAATCTTCAAAAAGATGCGAGTATTTTGCCTGCATTGCATCCTCATGCTCCCAAGGAGTGTCTTCAGGAATGTACCAGGTCCATTGGACCTTTACAAGCCCTATGGATTGATTCTGGAGCTGCTTGATTTTTCGGTCCAGAATGCACATTGGATGCACTTGAAAAGCGCCTTCTTGCTCCACCTGAATCACATTCCAATCAATAACATGATTAGCATCATGTATATATTTATGTAGCAATGATACATGGAATACATTATGAACAGACATAGATGCGGGAAATGCAATCATATAAGAAACTGGACCAATCCTCTCTAGGATTTCAAATGGCCCACAATAACTAAATGCCAACCTTGAACAGTTTCCCAACTTCGTGGAACTTTTGTTGGCTTTTACTTTCAAAAATACATGGTCTCCCACATTAAATTCCCTCTGAGTTATGCCTTTATCAGCATAAATGTTTTGCCTGTCTTGGGCAGCCTTTAAATTTTGATTTGTTTTTATCATTTGTTCCTCCATTTCCCTGAGCAAATCTGGTCCAACCACTGCTTTGTCTGTTGGGTTATCCCAACTTACTAGAGTGTTGCACTTTCTGCCATAAAGTGCCTCAAATGGACTCATCTTTAGAGATGCTTGTTACCCATTGTTGTAAGGAAACTCTACCAAGTGTAGGTAGTCTTCCCATTTTGATGGTTTATCCATCACATACATCCTCAACATATCTTCAATCACTTGATTCACCCTCTTTGTTTGTCCATCTGATTTTGGATGATAGGTTGTACTAAAATTCAAATTTGTTCCAAATCCATTAAATAAACCTTTCCAAAATTTTGAGGTAAATTTTGGATCTCTGTCAAACACAATTTTCTTGGGTATGTCATGTAATCTAGCAATTTATTTCATATAACCATCAGCAATGTTTGTTGCCTTGTGAGTGAGCTTAACTGGAATAAAATGGGTAGCTTTAGTAAGCTTATCCACCACTACCATGATAGAATCATGTTGCTTGTTTGTTCTGGGTAGTTTGGTGATGAAATCCATCGTTACAACTTCCCATTTCCACTCATGAATGGGTCATGGTTGTAGCAATCTAGCTGGGTGTCTATGCTCAGCCTTTACCTTTTTACATTCCAAACATCTGGCAATAAAATATGCCACTTATTTCTTCATACCTGGCCAATAATATTGGTTCTTGACAGTTGCAATAGTTTTTTGATATCCTGGGTGCCCGGCATAAGCTGCCATATGCATTTCTCCCAATATCAAATTTTTAAATTCATTAGAATTTGGTACATAAATTATGCCCATGTACATAAGAATTTCCTCATTATCTAGCTTGTAGTCTTCAATTTTCTGCTACAAATTACCTTGATGTAATTTTGCCACTAATTCCTTGTATTGCAAATCTGATTTGGCAGCTTCTATAATTTTGTCTTTCAAATCTGATTGGTACATGCTAATGGATGTAGCATGCAATTCATGTATTATTTTGCTGAGTGCATCAACCACTTTGTTCTCTTTCCCCTTGATATGTTTTATATCAAAGTCATATTCTCTTAGAAATTCTAACCATCTGCTTTGCCTAGCATTTAGATTTGGCTGATCAAATAAATATTTCAGACCATTGTGGTCCATTCTTAGCTCAAACCTTTTTCCCATGAGGTAGTGTCTCCATTTCCTCAAGGAATGTACTATGGCTGCCAACTCCAAATCATGAGTGGCATAGTTTCTTTCATGCTCCTTCAACTTCCTTGATTCATAACATATAACAAACCCATTTTGAGTGAGGACCCCACCAAGTCCTTCATTACATTCAGTTTTGCATACAATGAAGTCTTCATTCAGGTCTGCAATCCTTAGTATGGGAGAACTTGTTAATAGTTATTTCAAGTGTTGGAAACTCTTTTCACAATCCAGTGTCCACTGAAAATTCACACCCTTTCTTTGCAAGGAAGTGATTGGGTGTGCTATCTTTGAGAATCCTTCAATAAATCTCTTGTAATAGCCTGCAAGACCCATGAATGATCTCACCTATGTCACATTATTTGGCGATGACCATTCTCTAATGGCTTCTATCTTCTCATGATCCACTGCTATCCCATCCTCTGAAATGATATGCCCCAAATAATGAATTTGTTTAAGATAAAATGAGAACTTGCTCAATTTGGAATACAACTGATGCTTCCTTAATAGTTGCAACACCATCCTCAAATTATGTTCATGCTCTTCCTCTGACTTAGAATATATAAGAATGTCATCCAAAAAGGCAATGACAAACTTGTCTAGATATTCTCGGAAAACACCATTCATTAAGCACATGAAAACAGCTGGTGCATTTGACAACCCAAATGGCACCACTGTGAATTCATAATGACCATACCTTGTTCTGAAGGCAGTCTTACTGACATCTTCCTCTTTAATCCTTACCTGATGGTATCTTGATCTGAGATATATCTTTGAAAATATCGTTGCATCCTTTAATTGATCAAAGAGATCATCAATCCTTGGCAGAGGATACTTGTTCTTAACAGTCACTTTATTCAACT
>SNQJ01S0076257.1:61970-80010 GCA_010110895.2 Picea sitchensis
ATGCTCCTTCAACTTCCTTGATTCATAACATATAACAAACCCATTTTGAGTGAGGACCCCACCAAGTCCTTCATTACATTCATTTGTGCATACAATGAAGTCTTCATTCAGGTCTCCAATCCTTAGTATTGGAGAACTTGTTAATAGTTATTTCAAGTGTTGGAAACTCTTTTCACAATCCAGTGTCCACTGAAAATTCACACCCTTTCTTTGCAAGGAAGTGATTGGGCGTGCTATCTTTGAGAATCCTTCAATAAATCTCTTGTAATAGCCTGCAAGACCCATGAATGATCTCACCTATGTCACATTATTTGGCAATGACCATTCTCTAATGGCTTCTATCTTCTCATGATCCACTGCTATCCCATCCTCTGAAATGATATGCCCCAAATAATGAATTTGTTTAAGATAAAATGAGAACTTGCTCAATTTGGAGTACAACTGATGCTTCCTTAATAATTGCAACACCATCCTCAAATTATGTTCATGCTCTTCCTCTAACTTAGAATATATAAGAATGTCATCCAAAAAGGCAATGACAAACTTGTCTAGATATTCTCGGAAAACACCATTCATTAAGCACATGAAAACAGCTAGTGCATTTGACAACCCAAATGGCACCACTGTGAATTCATAATGACCATACCTTGTTCAGAAGGCGGTCTTACTGGCATCTTCCTCTTTAATCCTTACCTGATGGTATCTTGATCTGAGATATATCTTTGAAAATATCGTTGCATCCTTTAATTGATCAAAGAGATCATCAATCCTTGGCAGAGGATACTTGTTCTTAACAGTCACTTTATTCAACTATCTGAAGTCAATGCACAATCTTAATGTTCCATCTTTCTTTTTCACAAACAACATTGGGGCACCCCAAGGTTACACACTTGGGCATATATATGCCTTCTTCAGAAGTTATTCAAGCTGCATTTGCAACTCCTTCAATTCTGGTGTACTCATTCTGTAAGGATTCTTTGACACTAGAGTTGCTCCAGGCATTAGATTTATAGAGAAATCAATGTCTCTCTTTGGGGGTAGTCCTGGTACCTCCTTGAATACATMTTCAAATTCTTCCAGGACTACATAATCTTCCAAATTTKKYACCTTATCTTTAGGTGTCTCTTCCATGTGAACTGCAAATATTTGACACCCTTTCCTGTAACATTTCTTCAGCTGCAATGCTGAAATTTCTCTGATGGTTACTGCTCTAGGAATTCCATGCACTTTCCTTTGGTTCCCTTCCTCATCCAAGAAAGTAAATTCTTTGTTATGACAGTCCAGGAGAGCATGATGTTGGTCCAACCAATCCATCCCAATTAGACATTCATAGGAACCTAAAGGCAAGATGTTCAAATCTGCCTTGGTGTTCAGTCCATTCATGTACATGAGGCATGACTTAACCAACTCATTAAGTTTTCTTTTGGATCCTATAGACAGCTTCACCAACCAAGATTTCCCATGCTTGCCTCTTGGAAATTGCAAAATTTCCACCATCTTAGGGTCTATATAACTATGAATAGCTCCTTAATCAATTAAAATAGCAATGGTTTGGTTGTTGATCATACCTTCCACTTCAGTCATGTGGGACTAATACTTTGCTTGCTTGTTGTCTAGGGATGCATATATCCTTGGCACATTTATGCCCATGTCTTCCATTGTTTCAGCTTATTGTACATTGTGAACAGCCCTTCCTTTTTCACCTATGTGAGGACAGTGTCTGAACATATGATCTCCTTTACAACCCCAACATTGAATAGGTGGTTTCCTTGGCCTTTGACTCCCTGTTTCAATCGTTCTGGTTTCTTTAGGCGTTTTTTGTCCCTGTGGATTATTTCTGAAGAATGGTGGCTTAGCTCCCTTCCTCCTCTGATCCACCTTGAATTTATTTTTGTCTTCCCAATCCTTTTGAAAAGTTGGCCTTGCTTTTTGCTAATCATATATGCATTTAGATCACCTTATGGTCTCTTCCAATGTCTTGGGATCATCATATTGTATTTTGTCACTGATGAATGATGGAAATCCATTCAAATACCTTTGAATTTTTTTTGTCTCATCCTTGATGAAAGAGACATACTTCAACAGTTCTAGAAACCTTCTCTCATATTCATTTGTGTCCATACTTCCAAGCTTGAGTTCAAAGAACTCTTTCATTTTCTTGTCATGGTATCTCTTAGTCAAGTATTTCTTCTCAAAATACTTCTTGAATTCCCTCCAAGTAACACCTTTCTCTTTAATGTGTTGCACCTACACAAGTTGATCCCACCACATGGATTCCTTTCCCTTGAGTTGATAGATAGCAATTCTACCTTCTGCATGAGAAGAATAATTATGCAATTGGAAATACTTTCTCATGCCCAGCAACCATGTTTCTGCATCTTCATCCTTCTTGTGCTCACCATCAAATGTAGGAGGTTTGATTTTTTTCATTTCTCATCACAGTTCATCCACCCCAGACCTCTTATGCCTTCTGACAGGGGATGGACTTGATTTGTTGCCTTCTCTCTTATTGGAATGCCTTGGGGAGTGATGGTGGTGTCTACTAACACTTATTTCTTTTCTTTTCTCATCCGAAGGCTTGTGACTTCTAGATTTGCTTGAGCCACTCTCCTTATCCAATTTATTTTCTATTATGTTCAAGCCCTCCAATAAATTCATGTTGAAGTCATCCTGATGCTCCTTGGCTCTTATAAGACTTTCATTATCAGCCTTATGGCTTTGGACATCCTTCTGCAAATTTTTAATGGTCTTTACCATTTTCATGTTTTCATTCCTTTGATCTCCATGTCCATTGAAGTTTGTTCCTTCAATGCCCAAATGGACATCCATCCCTCTGCTCTCATCTTGCTAACTGTAATTCCCTTGTGCCTCTTCCATTCCTATGGGCTCTGCACTGATCTTGATCTGATCTAGTTGTTGTTAATTCTGCAAAATGTGCAACCATCAAAACTTATCAGGCTAACTAATTCAATAATTCATGAAAAAATATGAACCCTTTTGGTTCAATATATACATCAGAATTATTTCTTTTGATTTCCTGGTGTTATCACCATGACAATTTTTAGATAATACCCAAGTCTTGAGAAAATAGACGCACGGCTTCTCCAGATATACATCGGGGCAAAATGTGGTTTTCTAAAACCACTTTCGCCAAGTCCCGATGTCACGTGTTTCAATATGTCAAAACCACCACTTGTGGAATGGGCGATGGCTGGTCAGATCACCCCATTTCACTCGTTCAGTACTTCACAGCCATATGATGTCAGGTGAACGTCGCCATGTAACGAACTCAAAAGCTAATCATTTGAAATGGATTAGTCGAGCATGGAAAACCAACATATTTGTATGTAAGTTTGACTGTGATTCACAATTGGAACTCTATAACTACCAATTCTCAAGTATGGAGGCATCATCTTATCCATAAACGGAGTAATCTTCAAATTTTCTCGACCTTCTGATCTCTGTAAAAGCATTTCGGTGTCCACGAAATTAAGGTACATGGACAAAGCTACATCCAGTGAGACTGGTTCTTTAGGCAACATGGTAGATTTTCCTACGAGTAAGAAGGAAAAGATAATTGTGCATCTAATAGCGACTAAATTTCACACAGAACCTGCTACAGACTCAAAAATGGAAGTCAAGTTGAATCCCATTATGAGGGATCTAGTCATCAATGGGGGAGTTGTTAAGAAGAAACAGAGAAAGTGACAGAAGAAAGAAACCATAGTTGAAACGGCTGAAAGTGTTGGAGGGGATCAACCGGTTTGGTTAGATACTTTAAAGGAGGAGATCACTAAGCTGAAATGAGTCCTTGAATAAAAGTACATTTCAACCATTTTTGGACAGATGATAGCAGAGGTAAGGGGCTCTAGAGATATTAGGCTTGTTCTTAAATGGTCTCTTTACAATAGGATAACTATTATTTTAAAACACTCCCTTTTTGTAACTTATTTCTATTAGGGAAAAGGAATCTGCCCTCTATGCAAGAAGGATTTTTTGTAATTTTGGGATTAAAATGATTATATAAATGCAGAAGAGGATTTTGGACTGTTTATTACCAGATTCTAACTGGTGGTGATATTAGTCTTGTTTTCTTTCATAGTATGTGTTTCTTGTAATCTTATATTTCACTTCCATCTGTCTGAATCGGAGGAATATAAAACCCAGAATTCATCTCTGAGATGTTCTCGGCTTAGCAATTTAGGCTATATTTATTTAATCTCAAACCAACTCTGAATTCATTTTAAATAATTCTCTGATGCAGTTGTGTGTTTCTTTTTCCTCTAATACCATACAATTTTTTTGTTAAACTCGGACTCATCGCCTTAATTAACCTTCCAAATGACTTTGCGCGCACAAAAATTCAACCTGTACACCTATATTTATTGTGCATAGTAACACCACAAGGTAAATCGTGCTTCCACGCACCTATATCCACTATGCATTTCTTCTTTGTCGCACCAATAACTTGCGCGCACTACTTTTGCGTTGCGCGCCAATATCCACTACGCACAGTTTTGGTTCTTGCACCAATACCCGTTGCGCACAATTTTTGTATCGTGCACTGATATTCCACATGCATTTTTCTCTATGCATTGCACCATGCCAAAGTTCAATATGCCCCCACCGCGCACAATAATCTGCATGCACCATTGAATACACTGTCACGAGACAACTTATACTCATACTATATGTGCACCAACCAAACTCCTCTATGTTTTGCAATACTGCGCACACCACGTGCACATTACTATGTCTGTGCTCACTGCGCAATGCTAAATTTAGCATGCGCATCTGCACGCAATATTCTTCCACGCGGAGCCACAATTTACCGCATGCACCTGCACGCCAACATTTTCCGCACGGTGCCAAAATTTTCCATGGATGCTCTATGACTTGAAATTTGGTCACTTTGAAATTAATCTTCTGTGAATATTCGCTTCAACTGAACCTTTTCAGCCCATCCAAGCTCAGTGTTGGAACTGAAGCTCTGATACCATATTGTAGCATCCCCGACCACCCATGGTCGGGCCACGCTACACGAGAGAACACTTTCATTCTCTCACTATGGAACATACTGTGACATACCCAACACCCAACTGAACTATGACACATAAATTTTATCTAACTGCATGCATTTAAAACATACACACACAAAATTCTTGCAGAAGCTTCATATATAAAATGTAACTAAAAAATATGTTACATATTGGTATGAATTCACACGGTATTAACAGTAAACATAGACATTCATCATATACAAGAATACCCAAAAACTTCCAAACGGTTATAACCACACATATGATGAACCCATAAAATAAGCACGTAAATAACAATGCATCATGTAAATTTATCACACAATTGGTACTTATCTTGGTAAGAATGTCACCAAATACGTGCAGACCGTCCAYGAACCTCCTAGCCTTWGACTACACTGTTCATCACTCTCAACAATGATTCACCCCCGAGCTGGGACTAAACTCCACCCRGGTAAAGGAATTCCTAACCAGGAAATAGGCTCATAGACAACAGGAAAGACTTCGTCTCGGGTGTTCATTCAATTGATAGCCTATAGTCCCCCATTCCCCACATGCTTGTCCCACCCCAAGAAGTGTTCCCCTTCTCTACTCAACAGTCCTTTGGCTGCCCCACTTCCTTTATGGGCTTTAGCAGCAGGCCGGACATGAAGTCTTCGAGCCCTATAGTTGTAGTTTAGCACCTTCAGGAAATCAATTCCCAACAATTCTCTCACCCGGAGAATTTCTCACGGGCCTGAAAACCCACCCCTTCAATATCCCACGGGCCTGACAACCTGCTTCTTCAGTACATATCTCAAGCTAACCAGCTACACAAACAGATATGCTATGGATACAGTTATGGTACAGTGAAATGAATTTATGAAGGATAATTGACTGCGTGAGTGAAAAATGGTCATGGAGTCACAGTTGAATGCTCAAAGGAATCATGGGAGAGATGATGGTATGAATGACGGGGAAGTGTGAAAATGAGCTAAGTCCCAACAATGTTTCCAACTTGACACTTGTCATGTTGGGAGATACTTTGGCCCACGTGTCTGCAACTTTGGAACTTAGGATAAAATAATTATCCATACTTTATGATTTAAGAAATATCAATATAATATTCCTTTTTGTCTTAATCTCTCTAGCTTAGCCCTTTCCCTTAACTTTTGGCCATCCCTTTCCCTATCTGGTGGAGTTTAGTCCCCCATCTCTTTTATCGTGGTTGTTTTGCGTGCAGCGATGTATTTTATATTAATCATGAGACATATACAAAATAGGCACACTGGCCTTTAGCATCTAAGCGCTCTGGCCTAATTCCAAAACATAAGCATCCCAACTTATATTAATTGGCTCACCAGCCTATAACACATATCATATACACAAGGCTCATTGACCTCCATACTGCATGCACTTTAGTTACTGCACGCGGTATCCGGAAATGTGCACACTTCATCATTTTACTGCGCAGTACATGTGTACACTATGCCATGAAAGGTGCATTACAAAATGATGTCAAAATAGCTCACCAGCTTAAGTATACTTACATTACCACGCTACAATTGGGTTCGGCCAAGGGATATTATAGAACCCTTCATCATAAATTTGACAGAGATTCATTGATTGTACAACTGATAGAACATTAGATTTTTGACCCAAGAACCATCAAAATCACAACAATTTCATCGATACATGGTCAATCTTCCGACGAATCCTAGTTAATCTTATGATGAAAAAAAATTGCATTTGGGATGAATGATGTTCGATGGTACAATGGACTTGTGACAAACATTGGTCATTCGTATAAAAAACCTATGATGACAATGGTTGTGGAAATTTATCAATTGTGATCCACATTCATCGCATGTTAGTTTCTCTTATGACCCACTAGCATGAAAACATATTGGATTAGGAACAAATGGCATTCGATGGTACGACGAACTGATGACAAACATTGGCAGATCATATGATGAACCTAAGATGAAAATGGCTATGGAAAATGGTCTATTATGATCCAGTTCTTCGTAGGTTAGTCACTCTTACGATGCACTAGTGATGAGAACAAACTAGATTTGGGACGTGTAACATACCTAAATTTCCATAGTAAAAAAAAATTGTTTTTATTTATTAGATTGAAACTATGAGAGGAATTTTTCATTGTTCCTAAGGTTATATATATTTATATATATAGTTACAAAAATTAAAAAGGTAAGGTAAGAGAACTAATACACTATGCTCACTTAATTTTCTCTAAGTAGTAACTTGAAATTACCAAGGGTTGGCTTGCTCATGCTTTTGATAAGTTTTGGTTATTAGTGTTTATGCTAACCCTTGTTATTTATATTCTATAACATATCACGATGCTAGGTAACCCTCAAGTTAGAACCCTCATGACTTGGGTATTAAGTTAGGAAAGGGACACGAGCAACCCTTGTAAGGGTGTTACATTAAAACAAATGACTATACGCAAAAATATTTATCATGTCTTAGGCCAAGGAAAGAGTTGGTGTAGCCTTCAAGTCACTTCCAATCAACTTAAAGGAAAAGGTAATGAAGGGAAAGGCACGTTTACATATGGATTGTCAACCCAGGTTTCTAGCCAATCCAATCACCCCAACTGTTAGGCTTCACATGGCTTACTCTAATGATTCTTGCATTATTCAATGTAGCATACGAGTGATGGGATCAAGGCACACTGTCACTCTTCAAACAAGGAATTTTATCACTATTTCCAAAAATTATTTCTTGTGGCTTGATCATTTGGGGATTCCTCGAAACAATAGAGAAAAGGTTATGAATTATGGTCATAAGACTACCCCTCATGATCATACTAGAAGTATAACCTTGTTTAATAGTGGTGTCAAGTAGTTGTATGGTTATTTGAGTTCGATGTTTCCTTTAGATAAGAATTTCCTCCTTATATGGATTTGAATATCTATTTTATCTATATATAATAATATTTATGTAACATCACACTCTTGTGAGCACATGTTATTGACTTATTCTTTGAGGACATTTGCATGCAAGTGATCTGGTTATAGTACATGGTTATCGTTTCTCTTATGGATTTTTATGATGATGTTGATGGATTATGATTTTATGTTATTTGTTATATGCATATTGTTATATGCTATTGACGAGTTTCCCTGAGTGTGAAGAACACTTGACGGATTGTGGATTCTGAGGGAATCAATGGAACTCCTTGGACTCTAGATTGATTTAGTGAATGGATTGTATTGGTTTGAGTATTTTTTTTATGCATATGTGGCCTATGATCATTTACAGTATGATTTTATATATGGATCATTGACAGTGTTTTGTTGATGGATGCAGGCTAACGAATGCTTTCTAATCTGACTCACATAAGGAGTAAAGGGGCCATGCACATAGACCATATATTGAGGGAGAGGTGTGGCAGCGTCCCTGTCACAGCCTACTAGCACTCTCGTTGTGGTTGGAATTGTAGGTTAACGATTACCTAGTTCGATAGGTCCACGATATTGTGAGGGAAGACTGAGACATTTTCTCACAAATATTTCTAAGGAGCATGCAATAAGGCAAGGTCCTTATTCCTTAGAAGCCCTTAGTCTCTCACAAGGTCACTCGAATGGAGTGTTGAGTCCAGGGGTTGGAAAACTACCAAAACCAATCAAAGGCGAGTGACACCCTTGGAGCATGGAGTACGTCTTGAAGGGCATGTCGCAAAAATAAAACTTGAGTCAATGAACTTGCGTGGCCTAGAAACCCTTGAGCGAATAATTAAACCTTGTGAAATCTTGAACACTCTCGGTTTAATTAATTAATTAAAGAATGAAATTATTAAATTTACATCCCAAATGAAATTCTAAGTCTATTTAAAATTTAAGCCTAAGTCTAAGTTTGTTGAAAATACTTAAACTAAAATACAAATTAAATAAAATAGGAAAGAGGCAAATCAATTCAAGAAATTAAGAAAGATGAAATAAGTCTAAAGAATTACTACAATACATATGTGTGAAGGAAATAACAAGTTGGAATTTAATATAAGAAATGAATAAATCATAAAAGAATGTGTGCGCATAGAAAGGTATCTAGAGTCTAGTTAACACTAGTCTAACTAGAGAAGAATCATATTTTAACTCAACTCAAAGTTAGTAAGGCATCAGTCATTAAATGGGAATAAGGGGAATACAAAGACAACTAGGAGTGATTTAAGGAGCGCTTTTAGGATGGGTGAGGGAAATTAAATTTAATTAAAATAAAATGTGGAATTACTTGTGCAACTGAGGGAGAGGATGACAAGTGTAAGGGTGAAATAATTCTAAATTATTTAATTAAAAAGCGAATTAATTGTGCAAGTGGGGATGTGTCATGGAGAATTTCTATAAAAAAAATAGCCTAGATGAGAATTGGATCACATTGGTTATGAGTAAAGTTATGTTGCACAATTTTTGACCGGTTTTACTTATGAGAGTTGGGATACCCATCTTGAGCGAGAGTGGTGGCTCTACCTTGCGAGGCGAGTTGGGAGCTAGAGGGTTTCTAGTTGTGTGTGTGTGTGTGTGGCCCCTTTGCATATCGAGGGGATAAGGGGAAAGAAGAGTACCCCTAGAATTGGTTGGGAGGTACTGGTGAAGTCTCTGCGATTAGCAAGCGGTAGGATGGAAGGATCGCCAGTTGTTGAAGAACATCTCCAAGCCCAACTTCGTCAGTGACGGTACTCTCATCTAGATTGTGATTATATATGTAGATTAATATTTTATGTAATATATATTGTATTTCTTCTTTTGGATTGGAAGCTTCCTTGATGGTTGACTAATATAGAAGAGGAAGGTTCTAGTATGGATAACCTCTATATTCCAACCTAATAATTGAAAATCTTTAATCGTTGCCACTTGTGGGTTTCCATCGACTGTATGAATCTCTTCAACTTTGTAGGCCGTATATTTTATTTGGATGGCCCACACCCCTAAAATCATGAATGATATTGGTTAAGAAACAACATAGCCTTATTATAATCCCTACACTTCGCTAAAGATTATAAAGTGACTTTTTCCTTGGCCCTATGCTCTTCCAGGATGGTTACCGAAACCTTCTACATTAGAAATACGTATTTATTTAATAGGTAAGACACTATACCAATTTTTTAATTTCCCTTTGAGAATGAAATAAAACAGCCTACAAACAAGATCTTCTTGAACATTATTCAGCAAACACAATCTAGATTCATAATTTTTATCATGCTCAAGTGTGATTGTTTTCCCTTCACCATTGAACTTTGGTAAGAGATCAACTTCCTTTCTCGGAGGGTCATGTAATGATCTTGGTAGATCCAAGAAGTGTTGTCCTCCCATACCAAAATCTAGAGCATAGCACGAGTTTTTCACGTGTTTAGAAAGGAATGGCTCCACGCGGGTCGACTTGTCTGTGGTGGGGGAATCTTTTTCCTTAAATCAAAGTTACAAGCTATCAAATATATCTTATGCCATTTTTATTTTAATTTTTTTCGATGCAGTCTTCGTTTTCATCTCTTCAATTTGTAGGCCGCCTATTATGGTTGGATGCCATTATTTTTCTATATTTTTTTGTCCGACGCAGTCTCCATTTTTTTTTTGTTGTCTATTTATCATAATTTCTTAGCTAAAGCCTTGAAAAGTATTATGTTGGTTCATAGTGGGTGTCACTCTGTCATAAAACAAAGTACATTGAGTTTGGGATATCGTTTCAGTTGGCCCAATACACATGGGCAATTTGATTCTTTCTCGATTTTAATCCCTTCTCTGTGGTGGTGGTGGTAGATATTTATGTCATTAACGATTCCTTAGACATTAGTGTATTTACTTAAAACAAAAGTGAATTGAATTTAGAATTATGAGCTATGTTATGGAATTTTTAACCAACGGTTATTTCACTTATTGTGGTTGGGTAATATTACTTAAAAAGGGAAATATTTATTTAGTGGTTAGGTCCTAACCGTCAACCCTTTTAGAATGATAAAATAACTAAATTACTAAAGTAACAATCAAGGGGTGTGGTGTAAAATTTGTTTAATGTACATGATAAATCATCTCTTTTTGGTAAAAAGTATCCATTGATATTTCCTTGTTCGTTAATATAGATGGTTATCTACGTCAATTAATTGATATGTGTTATGGTAGTTGGACTCTTGATGATGGCTATTTGCGTCAATTAAATTAATACATGTTATTGTAGAATAGAATCTTTATGGATGTTTCATAGATGGCTAATCGCATTTTCTTTTAATTGATGTATGTTTGTAATAGAATTTGTCTCGCCATGAATAATTGGTAATTAAGACTGATTGTTGATCTAGTGGGATTTCAACTTGATTTTATTAGTGGGATTTAGACACCGCCTTGTTCCTCATAACACTCGCCAACCCTGAGACCTTAAGTGGTCAAAATCAATCGGATGAATCATGGGCTTGAGCATTTCTTATGTGTCTTGGAGGTCCTAACCGTGCATGATAGGTTGGGCAGGTAGTTACTTAATATTTAATGATATGGTTTATCATTATCTATAATTGCTTCAGTTGATTGTGATGTGTGAAATTACGTCACTATTTATGTTTATGTGTTGATCAGGTGTCGCTATCATTTATGTTAATGTGTTGGATTGTATCATTATTTCTTACGATGATGTGTTGCTTGTAATGCTTTTAATTATGATGTCATGTTGATTATGTGTTGCTATGAATTACGTGTTGATGTTAATTTCCTAATTCTTTAAAAAACAAATTTACCTATTGTACTTCACTATTTGTAGTCGTAACGGAGGGGATGTTACTTATGGTATCATAGCGGGTTCAACCCTGTGACTTGGATCATTAGGCCTTCCCCTGTATTAAACATTTGATTAATAAATTATTGCTAATTAAGATTTGAAATTTGTTCATGCAGGTAATCATGGTTAGAGGACATCGTGGAGGTAGATGACATAGTGCTAGGGGAAGAGGTGTGACGCCTCTCATAGCATCCACGCCAGAGGGGTCTAAGCCCCAAGGAGAAGAACAAGTCATTGGATAGGAGAAGATTGTTGTGGGGGATGCGGTTGGTTTGATGAGGTCATTTCAGAGGAAGTCATAGACCTTGATAAACCAACTTGATATAGATGAGGCCAAGGCGCCTGCACTCAATGAGGGTTCACAACATGCTCTAGTTGGTAGTGGTAGCATTGACTGAGAACTCGAGAAGGTTAAGTTTCCCTAGTTCATGGGTGCCATGGACGACTCAGCCACCAAGGCATGGTTGGAGAATATGGCGATGTGATTTTTACTTCGCGACTACACCTCCAACATGAAGGTACACATGGCGGTCTTTCACCTTAAGGGGAGCACTCTTCTATGGTGGAAGACACTCATACCTCAACTAAACATGGTCGTCGAAGAAGTGTCATGGGAATTGTTCGAGGAGAGGTTCTAGGAGAGGTATCTGTTAGAGGAATTCATCGAGAACTAGCTCAATGAGTTCAATGCCTTACGATAGGGTGTTCATATGGTGCCAAAGTATGAGGCCATATTTATAGATCTACTTTGGTATGCCCCACATCTGAACACAAATAAGATGAAGTTCAACAAGTTTTTATTCAGACTTAACTTCAATATTCGTGTGAAGGTGAGGATCCTAATGCATCAGAAATTGCATGATGCATTCCAGAAGGCCCTCATAGTTGAGGAAGAGCTGACCAGCGGTGATCAGGGAAGGAATCCTGCAAGATCGACTGGACAGATGACGACAGGTATGCAGCAGCATCAGACACTAGCCAAACATACATCAGGGTATAGAGATAATTCAAAAGGATCCACATTCACAACACCATGGCGACTGACTCCTCAGTAGAGGAATCCCTACAGAGGACCATCGCATCAGCAACAATGTCTCCTATAGCAGCAGTAGTTTAGGCATGTTCATAAGAACATACCAGGATCTCAGGATGGAAGGCCAACAACTTCTACTTCGGGGACCAGGAGTACTATACTAAAGACCGAATGTTGGACATGTGGAGAGCCACATTACCAACAATAATGTCTGGTTGAGAGGGCCAGAGAATTCGATTCAATAGGACATACTATGGTTTGATATTTGGGCAAGGCCCACATGATCCATGTAGTGATGAATAACTGTCAGGTCGAGCACCAGTCCACTGTGCTCGAGACGTCAGGTACCATCATTGACCAAACTTTTAGTATTTTGATAGATCCTGGTACTACAGAGAGATTTATTTCTAGTGCAGCGCTGAAAATAATTAAGGTAAAGGAAGTCAAATAGGACAAGTTTAGATACGTAGAAATGGATTCGGGTTCCAAACAGAAGGTTGGAGGAAGGGTTACAAATTTTTTCATTAACTTGGGAGATTTTGTAGCCAAGTATAACCTATATGTCACGATATTATGATCGTATGACATCGTAATCGGTATGGACTGGTTGGAATTGTATGAAATGATACTCAAATGTAATATGAAACAATTGAGTTTGATCGATGATGAGGGACAGAGAAGGATGATTGTGGGAAGAAACCAGGGAGTGTCCTTGAGGTTTATTTCTTCCCTACAAATGCATAAGAGCATGTGTAAGGGATGTAATTTATATTCAATATTAGTGCTAAATGACAAGGTTGAGGTGAAAGGATTAGAAAACCTTTCGGTAGTACGAGATTTTGTTGACGTGTTCCTAGAAGAGTTACCAGGTTTTTCGCTTGAAAGAGAGTTAGAGTTTACAATCTTCTTGAAACCTGGAACTCAATCGATAGAAAGAATGCATTATCGGATGCCGACACCTGAGTTACATGAGTTAAAATTGCAACTAAAGGATTTGTTGGACCTGGGACCTAAATGTCCAAGTGTGTCACCTTGGGGTGTGAATTTTATTTTCATAAGAAAGAAGGATGGGTTGTGGAGACTCTGTATTGACTATTGTCAATTGAATAAGGAAACGATCAAGAACCAGTATCCTTTTCCTAGAATAGACGGTTTTTTTTATCAAATGAAAGGTGCAACATTGTTTTCAAAGATCGAATTGAGATCAAGTTATCACCATTTACGAATTAAAGAGGAAAACATTCCTAATACCGCATTCAAGATGAGGTTTGGACATTACAATTTTACCATTTTATTGTTTGGACTGATAAAAACCCCGAGGGTATTCATGAGCTTGATGAATGGGATGTTCCGCAAATACTTGGAAAAGTTTTTTCAAGTATTCATTGATGACATATTGATATATTCTTAGACGACGTAAGAAAATGATGATCATTTGTGCTTGGTACTATAGTGTTTATGAGAAAACAAATTATACGGGAAACTATCGAAATGCTCTTTTTACAAATCAAGGATTCATTACTTAGGGAATGTTATCTCTAGTGAAGGCATCACAGTGGATCCAACGAAGGTAGATTCTATTATGGAATGGCCTGTGCCAACAAGCATACCAGAAGTACGTAGCTTTATGGGTTTATAAGGGTATTATCAACGGTTCGTCGAAGGTTTTTTGAAGATAGAAAATCCGATCACAGAATTGCAGAAGAAAAACAAGAAGTTTTTATCGACCAAGAAATGTGCAGAATCATTTCAAAGACTCAAGGAATTGTTGACGACAACGCCAATACTAAAATTCCCCGACATATAAAAGGAACTATTGGAATGCACAGATGCGTCCAAGGAAGGTTTAGGTGGAGTATTGATGCAAAACGGTCGAGTGATCACTTACATATCAAGGAAATTAAGAAAGCATGAGGAGAACTACGCAATGCATGATTTGGAGTTATTGGCCATTTTGTATGCCTTGAGAGTGTGGAAACACTATCTGATTGAATGGAAATTTGAACTAAAAACATATCAATGTGGATTACAGCACATATTTACACAAAGTGACTTAAACGCGAGACAAAGGCATTGGTCAGAATTACTTAGTGAATACGATTTTGAGATCACTTACATTAATGGAATGATGAAAAAACTAGCAGATGAGTTGAATTGGAGACCACACATGTTCTCGATGATACCCCTTCAAATGAATCTTCAAGAAAATATTCTAACTATACAGATCGATGATGACTGGTACAAGAAAGTTAAGGAAAATATCTCCCAAGACACCATGATGGTACTAAATTTTGAAGGTTATACATTGGACAATGACTAACTGATGAGGTATAATAAAAGGATTTACATACCGCCTAACTACGACTTGAAAAAAAGATCTTAAGTGAATCTCATAGGGTTGTATACATGGCTCATCCAGGAGTCATGAAGATGAGGGAAGACCTTAAGCCTTTAGTCTTCTGGAAATGAATGAAAGCAGACATAGTTAGCTACATGGCAAGATGTCTATAATGTCATCAAGTGAAGGTTGAACATAGCCATCCGCCAGGATTACTACAGCCACATGCTCTTCCAGAATCGAAATGGGAGGTCATTTCAATGGAATTTATTGTTGGATTGTCGCTGACAGCAAGGAAGAACGAATTGATTTTCGTGGTAGTTGACACGCTGACGAAGAGTGCGCATTTTATTCCTGTATGTACGATGTATCAGGTGCCATACATAGCTAGAGTTTTAATCAAAGAGATTGTAAGGTTACATGGTGTACAAAGAAGGATCATATATGATCGAGGATCAATGTTTATAAGACGATTTTGGACTAGTTTCCAAGAGGCCTTGGGGACACAACTGAACTTTAGTACAGCATATCACCCTGATATAGACAGGAAGACAGAACGAGCAAACCAAATTATGGAAGATATGTTGCGTATGTATGTAATGGACCAACATAAATGTTGGGAAGAATTATTTCCACTGGTAGAGTTTGCATACAACAAAAACTATCAAAGTACCATTAAGATGGCACCATTTGATTTTCTCTACGGGCGACCATGTTGAATGTCGTTGAGATGGGATCAAATTGAGGATAGGGTCCTGGTAGGGATAGAAGTGATCCAAGAAATGGAAGAACAAATGCAAATGATAAGACAATGGATTAAAGAGGTGCAATATCAACAAAAGAGTTATGTTGATGTGCATCGCGTTGACCTCAATTATGAAGTTGGCGACCGAGTTTTATTGCGAGGGAAACTGCACAAGAGTTCAATCAAGTTTGGAAAGGGTGCTAAACTCTCTCCTAGTTTTGTGGGACCTTTCTAATTTGTGGAAAAGAAAGGACCTATGGCCTATCAACTAGCCTTGCCTGATTCTTTGAGGCGTCTGCACGATGTTTTTCATGTTTTTATTTTTCGACATTATGTTATTGATCCTACACATGTTATTGACATGAGTTATTTGAAGTTGTCGGATGAGTGTGCGATGACGGTGGATCCAATCCACATTCAAGAACATCACATTCGACAGCTACAACGTCAAATAGTCAATCAGGTCAAGGTCCAGTGGGACAATTATAGTCCACACTCAACTACCTGGGAGGACGCATATGATATGCGTGAGAAGTTTCATTGCTTATTTGATGGTTTAGACATATAGATCTTGTTAGATACTATATTCACTGCATTTTATATATTGTATAACTTCGGGACAAAGTTTAAAACAAGAGGGGGTGTATGTAACATATCTCTCTTGCGATCACATGCTATTGACTTATTCTTTGAGGACACTTGCGTGCAATTGATCTAGTTATAGTACATGGTTATTGTTTCGCTTGTGGATTTTTATGATGATGTTGATGTATTATGATTTTATGTTATTTGTTATATGTGTATTGTTATATTCTATTGACGATTTTCCCTGAGTGTGAAAGACACTTGACGGATTGTGGATTCCGAGGGAATCAATGGACCTCCTTGGACTTCGTATTGAGTTAGGGAGTGGATTGTATTGGTTTGAGTATTTTGTTTATGAATATGTGGCATATGATCGTTAATAGTACGATTTTATATATGGATCATTGAAAATGTTTTGTTGATGGATGCAGGCTGATGAATGCTTGCTAATATGACTCACATAAGGAGTAAAGGGGTCATTCACATAGACCATATATTGAGGGAGAGGTGTGGAAGTGTCCCTGTCACATCCTACTAGCACTCTCGTCGTGGATCGAATTGTAGGTTAATGATTACCTAGTTCAAGAGGTCCATGATGTCATGAGGGTAGACTGAGACAGTCGCTCACGAAGATTTATAAGGGCCGTGCAATAAGGTAGGGTCCTTATTCCTTAGAATCCCTTAGTCTCTCACACGGTTTCCCGAATGGAGTGTTGACTCCAGGGGTTGGACAACTACCAAAACCAGTCAAAGGTGAGTGGCACCCTTGGAGCACGGAGTGCGTCTTGAAGGGCACGCCATAGAAATAAAACTTGAGTCAATGAACCTAGGTGGCCTAGAAAACCTTGAGCGAATAATTAAACCTTGTGAGATCTTGAGCACTACCATGTTAATTAATTAATTAATTAATTAAAGAATGAAATTATTAAATTTAAATCCCAAATTAAATTCTAATCCTATTTAAAATTTAAGCCTAAGTCTAAGCTTGTTGAAAATACTAAAAATAAATTACAAATTAAATAAAATACGAAAGAGGCAAATCAATTCAAGAAATTAAGAAAGATGAAATAAGTCTAAAGAATTAATACAATACACGTGTGTAGAAAATACCAAGTTGGAATTTAAGATAAGAAAGGAATAAAGCATAAAAGAATGTGTGTGCATAGAAAGGTATCTAGACTCTAGTTAACACTAGTCTAACTAGAGAAGAATCATATTTTAACTCAACTCAGATTTAGTAAGATGTTAGTCATTAAATGGGAATAAGGGGAATAAAGAGACAATTGGGAGCGATTTAAGTAGCTCTTTTAGGATGGGTGAGGGAAATTTAATTTAATTAAAATAAAATGTGGAATTACTTGTGCGACTAAGGGAGAGGATGACAAGTGTAAGGGGGGAATAATTATAAATTATTTAATTAAAAAGAGAATTAATAGTGCAAGTGGGGATGTGTCATGGAGAATTTCTATAAATCAAATGGCCTAGATGAGAATTGGATCACACTGGTTATGGGTAAAGTTATTGTTGATTAAGGTTGG
>SNQJ01S0076258.1:0-28551 GCA_010110895.2 Picea sitchensis
TAAAAAGATGTAGGAAGAATTTGAAATGTCTGTGCTTGGAAAACTAAATTTCTTCCTTGGATTACAAATAATACAGTGCAAAAGAGGAGTTTTTATCCATCAATCTAAATATGTTAAGGATATTCTTAAGAGATTCCAGTTAGAGGATTGCAAACCTGTTAGTACACCTATGACATTTGGATGCAAACTAAGCAAGGATGATGAGTCCAAAACTGTAGATAAAAAATATTATAGATCAATGATTGGTAGTTTTCTCTATGTAACAACTTCTAGACCTGATGTCAAGCAAACTATTGGGATGGTGGCTAGATTCCAAGAAGAACCAAAGGGGAGTCATGTTCAATCTGTAAAAAGAATATTCAGATATTTAAAGGGAACCATAGATCTGGGTTCATGGTACCCCAGCAAGGACGCATTCACATTAAAAGCATATTCAGATGTTGATTGGGCAGGAAGTATAGATGACAGAAAAAGTACGAGTGGCGGAGCATTCTTTTTGGGAGAATCACTAGTTGCTTGGATAAGAAAGAAACAGTCTTCAATTTCTCTGTCAAGCACTAAAGCTGAGTATATTGCAGTAGCAGAATGTTTCACATAAGTGGAATGGATGAAACAAACTCTACAAGATATAAAAATAAGATTTGAAGAAGCCACCATTATCCACTGTGATAATACAAGCGCGATAAGTCTTTCCAAGAACCCTGTTCAGCACTCAAAATTGAAACACATCCCCATAAAATACCATTATCTAAGATATCAGGCTGAAAACAAGAACATTAAATTGGAATATGTTCCAACACAAGAACAGGTGGAAGATATTTTTACAAAACCCTTAAACAAAGATGTATTTGAACATCTTAGGCAAAAACTGGGAGTAATTCTTCCTCCTACTTAAAATCTCTCAAAAATCTAATGCATAAGTGGGCACCTATCTAGGGGGAGAGATAGCAATCAACGTTAGAAAAAGTTACTCAGTTATGATAGGAAAAGTGTGAT
This sequence comes from Picea sitchensis, assembly GCA_010110895.2. Classification (NCBI taxonomy): domain Eukaryota; kingdom Viridiplantae; phylum Streptophyta; class Pinopsida; order Pinales; family Pinaceae; genus Picea; species Picea sitchensis. The sequence continues at coordinate 997 of SNQJ01S0076258.1, forward strand.
TGCAGGAGCAAATACCGGGTGTCAAAATAATATATATATATATATATATATATACATACAGATCATAAGAAAATAAAAAACCCTTTTCCATTGAGATAAACTTCAAAGGACAGAAGCATCACCACAAGGGGAGATTGTGTATGAAGTTTGGTTGTTGCCCTCAATGACAAAGGTGGATATTGTTGGACATAATTGTCATTGATGTCAACAGGAGAAGTAAATAACCATAAGTACAAAGCTTAGGAAGAAGAACGAACTATTGATCATGATAGAATCAACAATCCGATGATGTTCAGAAAGGATAGCACATGAAGAAAGATTTGAAGGAAGAACAGAGTGTATAATATGTCGTTGGGATCAGTGGAAGGATTGCACAATTGATCAAATGCATAGAAATGGTGAGAAGACTCAGCAACCGTCTGATCACTGTGAAAAGAACAACTGTCATTCGATCAGAAGTTGACCGTGGGATTAATGGTCGGGAGAGATCGTGACCATCGAAAAGGATGAGAGTTTGACTATCCATATATCCGTCGACTGTGGGATCAAACCCAAGTTCTTGTTGAGCAGCCGAATAATTTTCAAGTAGAAGGAATGTTGGATGATTGGTCAAACAACCATATTAATTTGTGACCGTCGGATGCGCAAGCGCATGAATAAACAGTCGTTAGATCCAATTAAGGTGCACCCACCTTAATACATCGGCGAGAAGTGAAAGTGGCTTTAGGGGGACCCATGTGAAACCACCCCATTCCGGACCCCCCCCTTCATTAAAGGTGGAATGGCAAGGGGGCTCCGGAATCCAACCTCAACCGTTGATATAAGCTCCTTGATCTCCCCCGTCCAAGACTTGCGCGTCCAATTCCGGACCCCCCCCCCCTTCATTAAAGGCAGTATGGCAAGGGGGTTCCGGAATCGAATCTCAGTCGCAGAATTAGACACGAAAATCTTAATCGTTGAATTTGCAAGGAGGATATGCCAAGGAGTCATCTAACAGTCCAAAACAAAGAAATGATATAAGTCGTTGATCCAGAGGGCACGTGGTGAGTGATTGACTTTTTGCTGACTCGCAGATCAGGAAAGTCAAAATAAATGTTGCATGAAACTCACGATAAGCGAGGTTGTGAAAATATCTGGGCCATCGGATCACACAAGTTCAAGGAAGATCTCAGGCCGTCGATCAAATATACATCGAGAGATCTATGTCAACAAACCACGACAGCAGGCCATGTCAGTCAAGACGCATGCATCCACGTCAGCAAGATCCATGTAAGCAAGGACACGTGGCATACTCATACACTGACAAATGTCAAGTTAATATGCCATTTCAGGCACATGCAAACCATGGATTTGAATGGCACGTGGAAGGCACTCGGGATGTGTCACGTCTTCTTGTGACGTTAGCAAGTATACATCACGTCGGGAGTTTTCATGTTGGGATTTTTTGCATCATAAGAAAATACTCTAAAAGCACAAAGTCCCGAACGACGAAACTTCGAAAGGGACACATGTCAAGTGTTCTACATTTTCAGCAGTTTTGGAGAGTTGGAGGTTATGAAGACTCGAAGGCATAAACACCAAAATCTCGTCAGTCGTCCATCACGTCAGGAGATTGAATCACGACCGTTGATTTGCTAAAGCGCTCAAGCAGTCGTTCAAGCTTAGAATTCGGTCACCGCCGTTGGTCATATGCTATAAGAATATTAAAAGAAAATTATAACATGTTGCTATAATTGGTAAAACCTGTGGTTATGTAACGCACGGTCATATCTGATGGTTTTAAGGAAGCGCCTTCACGGAATCTGGTCTCTGTAAATATAACAAAGATTAGGCATCGAGTATAAAGGATTAAATTGATCCATGACTGTGATCAATTTATGACAAAAATGAACCAATTCAAAGTCATGATTAAAAGAGAATAAATCATGAAAATATGAATAAAGAATAAAAAGAAAAATGATATTAATTAAAGTTTAGATTATCATTTTAAATGAAAAGGTATAATGGTTCAAATAAAGGGACACGTTGTTTTAAATTTCACAGCAGTTTGAAGATTATATAAATGAGAAAAAGTGGTGAGAAGAAAGTGTCTCTGCAGTTCAAGTCAGAAGATCAATAGTTGAAGCAAAGTATAGGAAGAAATACAAATACCTATGTATTAAGGGTGGTTGGGTGGTGCAAGGGTAGGTTGGTGCCTGCAAAGGGAGTTGTTTCTTCCTTGTCAGTTGTAGCTGACTAAACAAGGGGGTCGTAGCCTCCTACCAGTTGGTGCTGGTAAAACAAGGTGTGGGTGCATCCTGGTCATTTGGTGTTGATCAAAGAGGAAGTACATCTTCCTTCTATGTAACATGTAAAATAATTTTTTCAGTTAATAGAAAATAATTTGTGGTTTCCCATTTGGGTTCCACGATAAAATACTGTGTCAAAAATTTGTTTGCATTAATAAATTAAAAATTGATATAATTGTTGTGTCACTAATTCACTCCCCCCCTCTCAGGGACAGGATCTGATTCTACAACTAAAACATTCTCATCAATGTACACATTGTAATATAAGTAAAGCCAAAGAACCATGTTTTATATATATTTCAAAAAAAATGATGTTTATAGTACAAAATTGGGGCCAACACCCTCAATACACATATACAACCGATAATACAAGATCCATGACATCTCTACCTATGGCACTAGATGTGTGTCATGATAACAAACTACGATGTTTTGAGACGCCAAAAGATTCGCACCCAAGCTCTGGGCATTCCAACCACCTGTCGTTGCATGGCCTCCGACAAATCCTCTACTTCAACCATAGGAATCCTATGTATCAAACGAGACAGGTTTCCCTGCATGTTTTGAATGACTCTCTCTGCTTTTCCTCCCGCCGCCTCATCTCCTCGGTGCCTCCAAGGATGTCGTGGAAGCCTTTTCGGCTTTTGCGGACCTACGTCTGTGTCACACAAGTGTCTAGTTAGTACTTAAACATCATCCAAAAAAAAATTGTTTTCCTATACAAAATACAAAAAAAATGAAATATTTAAAAATCTCGACATACCTATGTCCCCGTAGGTGGTCCCTGGTGGGAATGGCATGTCAAGGTCCTCTCTGAAGTTGATCCTTGAATAGGGGTAGTCATCCAGATCAATGACCTTTCGTCTCCACCAGTAAAAGAAATCATCGTTGTAGGGTGTGGGCACCCTACCTCCTCCCTGTCGTCTCATAACCTCGGTCCACAGCGCCATGGTTGGATCGCGAGGTCCTTGAGGAATGATCTCAACTCTAGGTCCCAAACCTGGAACCCGCTCGAAGAAAAAGATACACAAGATAGATGCAAACTCGAAGTTCCTCTTGTCACCCTGTTTTCATTATGTCAACTTGCTCTCCATACTAGCCAATAGTGAGGTATACCAATCGTACACTGTGGGTCTCAAACACTCTACAGAATAGAAAATGAGCGGCCTCAATTCCTAGTGCAATGAAGCCAACCCTGTGATCTATGTTAAAACAAGGACAACAATATTGAGGCTTAGATTGTTTATCGCTTGGATGGGGAGTTGACTCCCAACCTTCTCGGTCCCTGCTATACAGTGAGCATCTATGTACTCTTCTATCTTCATACCACTCCCAGCTCCCCGGGCTTTGAGGTTCATCACCTCACCCTGATGTGACAACCCCATCAAGAAATATATATCCTCGACTTCAATCCTTAATGGTTTCCCATCAAGGTTGAAGCTCTCATTGTCTAGATTCCAATAATCCATGAGAAACTGTAGCAACCTCACTTGGGCCCTCATCCCTTTGAGTGCCCAAAATTTTTACAACCCACATATTTTCAAGGCCATTTGGGCCCCCAGTTCTCTTTCCACGGCAACATCTACCTCCTCATGTTCCCTTTCCCTCCATTCTAGCACCATCATGCCAGAGAAAAAAAACATTTTTGAGTTAGCAACCATAAAAAACCTTGTTTATGGACATATATGTGGGTTGCAACATTCACAGTCGCGTATAGGGCTGATTACACGCAGTTTGTATTTCACACAGTCGCGTATAACCTCGCGTATACGCGACCCAATGAATGGTAGCTCGCGTACACCTAAATACCTAATTTACACCTTAAATAGCTCAAATTTTGAAACCTAAATACAAAATGTAATCCACTAGAAAGGAAGAGGAGGAGAAGGGGAATTACCTAGTCTAGACGGTCTCTGATTCCGTCACTCAATGCTCCCACAATCACCATTTAAAGATCAGAGGTAATTTGGTCCAAAATTCACTATTTGGTTAAAAAATTCAAATGACATAGTAAAATTTGGTTTTTGTTACTATATATAATAGTTTTTACCCACTTTACATAGTTTTTTATCATATTTTCGCCTAATGGACTAATACATGAGTAGATTGAGTTGGTTTTTGTAGTTTTCACCAGGGATTCTTGCGGTTTTTAGCGTTATGTTGACCGTACAAAAAAATGGACAGGTATTTTCGCTACCCAACATATAGGATAGGTATCCATTCCATCATGCACACTTTCATTATCCTATAATTGTCACCCATATGCCTTAGGTATGAACCCATTTGTTAGAAACAAAGAACCCTACATCTGCTACAACATGTGTCGTTATCAAATGGTAGAGACTTACCGAACATGGGTACCCTAATTAGATCCTTTGCTCCATTTGGTGCCCATGTCGAGATTTTTTCCATAGGACTGGGAGTCCCTTATACCTAATACATGAATTTATGCCAAGATTAATTTCTCACTCATAAACATGATGACCTATACCTAGAGGACTCCCAGTTGTGTTTGATTTATGCTCTTTTCTTACTCGTTTTCAAAAAGAGAAAAGATTGTCGAGTGAACTTGTCTCTTTCACACTCATAAATTGGATTTGAAAGGACGTCTATTTGGTACAAGTTTATCCCCTTTTCAAAACAAGTAAACTAAGATTATGAAAAAGGACATTTTTTGGCATTAAGTTGTGATTGCATCTCATTCCCTTGTTTGTAGTATTGAGCCTATAGTCGGTTCTCACTTTGCATTATAAATCATTTGCCTCAACAGTTTTGCATCCTCAACCAAGAAGAACCTCATTTATATCCTTTGAAACTTGACACCCTATACCCAAGAGGGAACATTCCCCCGAGTTTCCATCTCCCACATGCATCTCCTTTCATTGAGCATAGGTATGTTCCACTGTTGGAACTAGTTTTGCTTACTTGTGACACTCATTTCCTCCTATGTATCATAACATTCATTTGATTATGAAAAAAAAAACGATGGGAGGGAAGAGAGTATTATCTTATATTGGCAACATTCATGTCGCCTTTGAACAAAGCACAAAGTTATTGAGTCCACTTGTCATCATAATTTTGGGTTTAGGATGGCCTTAGGAATATGAGCTCATTACAGAGAGTTTACTCCCCCGACTGGTTACTCTTCCAGTCCCTGTGGAGAGTTTGATCGACGCCTCCTGCATCTCATGGTTTCATCATTGAGTCTATGCTTCCAGATTCTTCCATATGTCTCATTTTCTTGCTCAAAGGATGTCTATCAACTTGTGTCGGCCATTCCCCAAAAATATTGACTTTGCAGGTCATCCATAGCCTCGGTCTATCTCAAAATCACATGAAGTGGTAGTCCTATTACACACCCTGGTTCTACTTTCCTCATTGGTAGGTAACCTTGAACCCAACAGTCGACATTTCATCATTGGTCATTGGCTGGGTGGCTTCCCTTGTGTTCGTCGAAAATCCATCTATTGACACATTAGGATTCATGCAGTGTCTTGGATGCCATTATCCTTATTGGTGGTTTCCTTGCCTTTTTCAACATTTTTCCTCATTGGCTTCTATTCAGAGGGTCTTTTTCATGTACCACTTGCACTTGGCACACGGGAAAGAGGAACAGGGTCATGGGTTTGTGAACATGTTCCTAGTATGATTTCCTCCAAATCATCAAGCTCTTGCTTTATACCTCATGTTGAATGATGAGAGATGCCTTAATGCTCTCTTTTCAGTGGGTATCCTTCCTTCAACTTCAACTCATCAATTCTCGAAATGAGACCTAGAGTCCTATGAGTACCTAGAGGCTTTAAGTCATTAGTTGTAGGTTCTCTCACCATCGACAGTTGGGAATACATCAATGTCTCTTGATCGATGGATTCTTCAAGTGTTTGACCCCGACTCCTTTATTCACACTTGTAATAATATACTCGGTGCCTTGATACATACTTTCATCATCGGTAGGTTATCTCACATTTTTTAACGGTATACCTCAATGATCGATAATCAAGTGAAATCTCATTGTGTTTGACATCAACTCCTTTATTCACATGATGTATACTTGCACCTTTGGTGGATTGTGTAGAAGACTTGAAGACATCAATATGTATACGCAAATTTCCTGAGTTGTTGCTACCTTTTCATTGGACCAGTACCTGTGTGACTTCAGTGATCATGGGAGATCATATTGTACTCCATTGTATACAAATATCTTTAGATTGATTTTGAGACTGGTGCTATTGGGCCTTGTTCATGAAAATGAAAGCCTTTGGCATGTAACCACATTTGTATTTGCCTATTCATGGTCATGGACAGTTGTTTGGTATATTTTCACATGGATCTGCAGTGTAATTCAAATTGGCAGCGATGTATGCAAAATCAATACAAATTATAATAAGCAATTAGTTGTTCCAGTCGGGTCCCCATTACTCCACTTCTGGGTTTTTTATAATGTATTTCGTTCATCGCAGATACTCCTCTGAACTCACAAATTAGGGGGCATATGTTATAGAAAGATTGTCTCACCCCATGCAATCTTGCACATAAGGCCTTTTTCCATTTCCCTATGCAGACTTCTAATCCCTTTTTTTTGCAAATCCTAGAACTAAAAATACAATTTTTCCACATATATGCACCTTGCCTACTATACAACATGTGTATACGTAGGTTGCACCACTACAACCCACGTACATTGGGAAATATGCCCAAAAATGAAAAATGATGTTGGGTTTTCATGTCACGTCATGAGGTCAATTATCCTTGGCCTTCCATATACTGGAAACATTCTGAATTGGCCCTTCAGTTCCACTTGAAGGTTATAAATGGGCCAAATCCAAGCTATGGAAAAGAGGAGAAAGAATTCAACTTTGAGAGCAAAGTTAATCTGGAGGAATTATTCACTTCACATCGAGTCCGCATCCCTTTATCCTTTAAGTCTGAACACATTGTTCAGCCTCCAAGCTCTTCCCTTATTGATTGAGAACTTCATTGTCTCTCTTAGATTAGCTTGCCTTTGGTTGAGGATTGAAGTGGTGGAGGCCCAACTGGAAGGAACTTAGTTTCTCGGTTCCGAACCGTGCCGACACAAAAGTCTGTAACTTATTCACTTATGTTGATTACATCTTAATAGAAATACTATTTTCTCGTCCAATTGATATCTTGCAAATATTTGAATTATTATTCCATGGGAATATTTGTTATGAATATTGATGTATTATGCTATTGAATGTGCTAACATCATATATTATCACCATATTCTTGCATTTCTTGGTTGTTGAGGACTAGTTGTAGGTATATTTCTTTGGGTCAAGTGCTCAACGTTGTACTTCATAGAACGTCTAGACGAGGTAGGCCTTTTATCTTGTCTTTCTAGCATATTTGTTTATATATCATACTTGAGAATAGAGTTGATTTCTGTAGTCATTTTCGTCTATTGTGGTTTACCCCTATCCATAGAGAGTTTTTCCTCGTAACAGAATTGGCGACCATATTGGGGACTGAATCTTCTTTTTTGGGGTTTGGAGTGTTTTTCTCCTTAGATTGCTCTTGTTCATATTGAATGAAATATGTAAGATCTAGCAGTGTATATGAACGATGGAAGAGCTAGATAGCTAGTTGTTTTTTGTAGTTTTCACCAAGGATTCTTGTGGTTTTTAGCGTTATGTTGACAGTTTGTAACTACGGACATGTATTTTCTCTACCCAGTATATAGGATAGGTATCCATTTCATCATGCACACTTGCATTATCCTATAAATTTCACTCATATTCCTTAGGTACGAACCCATTGGTTAGTGACACAGAACCCTACATCTTCTACAAGACATGTCGTTATCAAATGGTAGAGACTTACCAAACATGGGTACCCTAGTTAGATCCTCTGCTCCATTTGGTGCCCATGCCAAGACTTTTTCCATAGGACCAGGAGTCCCTTATAGCTAATACATGACTTTATGTTGAGCCTCATTTCTCACTCATAAACATGCTGACCTATACCTAGAGGACTCCCAACCGAGTTTGATTTAAGCTCTTTTCTTACTCGTTTTAAAAAAGAGAAAAGATTTCCCAACCAATATATTGAATGAAATGATGGAAGAGCTAGTATTCAATATGAACGAAAGAAATATAAGGAGAAAAGAACTCCAAACCCCAAAAAAGAAGATTTGGTCCCTAGTATGGTCGCCAATTATGTTACGAGGAAAATCTCTCTATGGCTAGGGGTAAACCACAACAAAAGGAAATGACTGCATAAATCAACTCTATTCTCAAGTATGTTATATAAACAAATATGCTAGCAAGACAAGATAAAAAGGCCTACCTCGTCCAGACGTTCGATGAAGTCCATCGTTGAGCACTTGACCCAAAACAATATACCTGCAACTAGTCCTCAACAACCAAGCAACGCAAGCATATGGTGATAATATATGATGTTAGCACATTCAATAGAATAATCCATAAATATTCATAACAAATATGCCCATGGAATAATAATTCAAATATTTGCAAGATATCAATTGGATGAGAAAAGAGTATTTCTATTAAGATGTAATCAACGCAAGTGAATAAGTTACAGACTTTCGTGTCGGCACGGCTTAGAACCGAGAAACTAAGTTCGTTCCAGCTAGGCCTCCACCAAAGGCAAGCTCATATAAGAGAGACAATGAAGTTCTCAATCAATAAGGGAAGAGCTTGGGGGTTGAACAATCAGGATAAAGGGATGTAGACTCAATGTGAAGTGAACAATTCCTCTAGAGTAACTTTTCTATCAAAGTTGAATTCTTTCTCCTCTTTTCCATAGCTCAGATTTGGCTCATTTATATCCTTCAAGTGGAACTGAAGGGTCGAGTCAGAATGTTTCCAGTATATGGGAGGCCAAGGATCATTGATCTCGTGACGTGACATGGAAACCAGACACCATTTTTCATTTTTGGGCACATTTCTTGATGTACACAGGATGTAGTGGTGCAACCTGCGTATATGCATGTTGTATAGTAGGCAAGTTGGGTATATGTGGAAAAACTGTATTTTTAGCTCTGGGATTTGTAAAGAAAAGGGATTACAAGTCTGCATAGGGAAATGGAAAAACGTCTTTTGTGCAATATTGCATGGGGTGAGGAAAATATTGCTATAACATCTCCCCAAGGTATTAGAAATGTGGTCTTCCATGTCTTCAGCTCCTGTTGAACATGCTAGTGACACCCCGTCAACTAGTGACGTTAAGGTTGGTAAGAAGAATAGAACTGACAAATTTCCTTGTATGTTATGTGAAGGTGATAATTACTCTCACCTTTTCCCTCGTATGGACGAGGCTTCTTATATTTTGGAAAATATTCAACTTCCAACTGGTTATCTTAATATTGCTCCTGAACCATCATTAGTTGATGGACTGGTCAATATGGTTCCATCCCTGGTCAGTACAGTTGATTAGGTGGTCTATCTAGTTTCATCCTTGGTTGAACCACTAACCCAAGTAGTTGATCCTATTCTGTCATCGATGAACCTGGATCTTCATCTAAAAAATGAAACCCAAGTGACTGACCCAGTTCCTTCATTAATCAGCCCCACTCTTCATCTAAAGAGTGACAAAGTAGTCAATCCAATTCTGTCATCGATCAATCCCACTCCTCCCTTGAAGACTGCAACCAAAGTGGTTGATTTGGTTCTGTCATTGGTAGTTCCCACTCCTCATTCAAAGAGTGATGATTTTTCCTAGGTCTACCTCGTTAATACTGATTCCCCCAGAAAAGGGGTCAGTCTGTCCGTCTCGATGGCAACCCCTTCAAGAAATCAGATGATTTCTATTAATTATAATCATTTGACAAAACCCCGTCTTCCTTCTTATGCGCCTTTCCAAATCACCTTGTAGGTTTTTGATAGGAATATTCCTAACACTATAATATACGAAGGTGCTTTTTTTAGCATCTTATCTACGAATGCTTGACAATATTTTGGTTCCACGCAGCTTGTGCCCATGTCTCAAAATCTGTTGACCTTTGACAGAAGAGTTAGACAAATTTTAGGGATCCTTCCTTAGTTTCTCATTACTTTGCGAGGAAAAATGGTCTATGCCGATCTGATGGTAGTTCACGACCCCTTGGACTTTAACCTGCTCCTCGAGCGAGACTATGTCTACATTATGAGAGATTTTGTGTCCACTCTCTTTCAAGTCATATGTTTCTCTCACAATGCAAACATAGTAACGATCGACAAACTTTCATTCATTGTCCCTCATTTGATGGTCGACCATCCTTCTTCCCTGGATGATCCATACATGCCAACAATGTCTGCCCCGTTGCAAGTCAATTATGTAACAACCTTCCCCATCCAGTCAAACTCACACAAGAGGGAATCCCTCCCTTCTCCTTACTTAGATCCAGTAGTTTACATGGTCATCTCTTCCATAGGGATATTAGAGATATATCTCCCTACCCTTATCGAGGTCATCGAAATGTATTCCTTCCAGAGTGTTTTTATTCCATCTAGCGAAGATCTCCTAGAATCCATGGCTAACTTTTGTTTCTTGACATGTATTCCTTCCAGGGCATTGTCCTCCTGGAAGCCATGATCAAGGAGAGGTTTTGAGAATAGTTTTTCTTCTCTGTGGAAATATCATTAAAAAATGAAACAAAGGTATTGAGCATAGTTTTTCTTCTCCATGAAAAGCTCGTTAAAAAATGAAACAAAAGCTATGAATATAGTTTTCCTCTCTGTAGCAAGCTCGTTAAAAAATGAAAACAAAACCGGGGATTGAACCCAGATCCATGAGCATAGTTCTTTCCATTTGTCAAGCTCGTTAAAAAATGAAAAAGTCACCTCTCATATCAAGTCAATTATTCTCACTAGATCTCATAGATATCGATTCAAGTCTTTAGCTAGATCTCGTAGATTTTGAGTCGAGTCTTTCGTTAGGTCTCATATTTGAGCCTTCATTTCATCTGCCTTTGTTAGTTGACCTTTTTTCCTCCATCGAGTACAGAAATTGGTGACAATATAAGCGTCGACGAATGAAAAAAAGATTGGGGGACACGTCTCTAGCCTTTGATTATTATTCTAGAGTTAAACCGCTAGATTTTCAAGATGGGGGAAGACTGCCAACCATCCATAGGTATCCCTCAAAACCTTTGGAAATTACGTTGGGAAATTACAAGCAGAGTTTAATTTTTTTCAAGCTTGTGTAAAAATGAAACCAATTATGAGATTAGTCTTTGTTCTTTCTCGTGCTCATAAATACATAAGAATGTGACCGAGTATACTTTTATCACTTTTTCATACTCGTAAGGGTTATATGAAAAAGTAACCCCTTACAATTTCCTTTAAGTTATTTGCGAACTCTCTAAACATGAAAATATTTCCAAGTGATCTTGCTTCCTTTCACACTCGTTAAAAGGTTTGAAAGGTCATTTTCAAGTGATAGTTTATCTATTTTTCATCTTAGCGAGACTAATTCCGAAAAAGGAACACTCTAATAAAGCATGATTAGAAGAGTTCTCCATTGTATTGTTTTACACTTTTTTCAGGCTTGCGAGACTAAATTTCCGAAAAATTCATCCATGGAGTCACCTTTAATTTCTTTTCAGACTCTCTAAACATGAAAAACCACCAATTCTTCCTTCTATGGACTCTCTAAACTACACATTAAAGGACCCATATAGGAGTGACCCCTTACTTCTTCCAGTTCGTTAAATAAAGGAAGAGGAACTTACCGAAGGTGAGTTATATGGAGCATGTGTTACCCTCCTTGAGCTCGTTAAATGAAAAATAGGTACTCATCTATCTGGGTCGGGGGGAAATTGAAGAAAGTGGGATCCTTTATGGAATCTATTGTCTCCCTTGAACATGGCACATGTTTGTGTCTCATCTTACAGTTGGGTAATACTCTTGTCTCTGAGTCATACCAATTCCATGTGTCACCATACTTTTTTGTCCAGTCAAAGAGTGCTCTTATTGTCGTCACATTAAATTTTTGGTACTCGTCGAGTCAATGCTGCCAAGTTAGTTTTCGTGCCTCATCATGTTCAAGGGAAGTGTCACTTCAAACCATCCATATGCAGTATTGCAAGTTTCCATTTCCCATGTCATTCCATACTCATTCGATTCACCATATTACATCACTTTCCTGTGTCAGTTTTGTGTTGATGATGGGGGATACATCAAGGCCCTCCTTCGATGAGTCTTTTCATGTCGACTTCAACACAAATTACGAGAATTAGACTTAGAAACTAGTTAGTACCTTGGGACCTGCATGCCTCAGTGGCATGCCTCCTCACTTCTGACAGTAGGTTTACATCATTGACCTATGATCGGATGATTCCATGAATGTTCAACCTTAGCTCATTTATTCACATTCGTTGGAATGTACTAGGGTACCTTAGGATTCATTGACATCATTGGTGATTTCCCTTGCACTTTTTAACAATTTATCTCAATGATCGATAATCAAGTCATTTCTACCATGTTCACCATCAAATCATCTATTCACTTGCCTAGATTCGTACCACATCGGGATTGGGACGAAGACCCTGGGTTGAGCGTTCACTCTGTTATCTTCTTTTCCCTGGCTGTGAAATAGATCATTTGAGCATGCTGATATATATATTGTCACGTAGATCCACATTGTATTGGTTCGTGGCTATGTTTTATTATCTCGTATCTCCACTTTGTATTTCTCATGGCTACGATTAGTTCATGTCATGGAGGTATGGATCAACATTGTATCTCTAGTGGCCATATACTTAGTCAGTATTTTTCATGGATCCGCAATGTATTGGTCGGAGGTTGTGCTTTGAGTCATCTCATATTTCGAGCATAGGTATGCATGCCTCGGAAATGTAACATATATTAATATTGTTTGATGGTTGTTTTCATCTTCTTATAGGTTCTCCAACTGCACACCCTTGCACTGAATAATTGTAAAGTGTTTCAGCCATCAGTTTCTCTTTCGACCTCACACTTTAGGGGGAAATATGTTACACATCAAAATGACACACTTAAGTACCTCACCCTAAGTGTTGCAAGTGTCGTAAAAGTGTCATATGCACCTTTCTAAGTGTTTCATACACCTTGACACCATGAATAACATATATCACAACCCTTAGTCAACGTGGAGGAGAAATATATTATATGAAGGTAAACATACTATGTGCCCATGAATTATTTATTAATATTCATAAAAAAGAAATTAATTTAGTGTCAGAATCCAACTCACATTTAGTTTCCTAATCTCAAGGAGAGGTTGAGAATCTCATGGATGGTTGAGATATTTTATCAAACCAAAATCCTAATTTGGTGGATCTTGAGAGATAATTCCTCCTTAAAATCCTTGAGAGATATTTTCTCCCTAAAATCCTTGAGAGATATTTTCTCCCTAAAAATATTGAAGATCCCATTTTAGTGGATCTAGTGAGTGATCTTCTCCATGGTGGTTAAGCCTCCAAATCCTATATAATGAGGGATTTCCATGGTGAAGAGAAGGAACATTAGAGGTATCAAACCTTTTATTCTGGAAAAAGGAGGAAGCTTGGAGATATCATACTTATGATTGTGGGATTCATGCAAGGGTCTGGATGAGGAGAGCTTGGAGGAGTGTTGCATCATCATCCATGTTTGTAAGTATTCTCTTTGGGTTCTCATTTTAATATACTTGGTCGATTTCCTTCAAGCTTGTGTATTCTTGCATGTGCTTGTCTATTGTTCCTTCAATATTTGTAGTTGAATTTGTTTGAGCTAATCTTGTAGAGTAGGAGTTCTTTGTTTCTCTGTATTTTCTATTGCATTGAAGGTATCAAGTTGCGCTAAGGAGTTTGGATATCAAGCTCGGATTGGAAGCAACAAGGAAAAACTTCAAAGCTAGGTGCATCACACCTTTTCTCCCTCTCTCTCTTTATTATTAGTTAAACTAAATTCAAAGGGATGTTAATGTCCAGTTGTGTTTTTCTGTCTTGGTATTATGGGTCAATAATCCAATGGAAAGTTCACCTGTCCACAAGGGAATGATTTCGTAACAGCCTTTGTGAGTCATGTTATCGACCAATCACCAACCTTTGCAAGTCATGTTGGAGATGTGCAACCAACCACTACAAGTCATGTTGGGGGCACGAGTCTCATCAATGAGATTCATATGAGTGATATGCACCTAGCCACTGCTATTCATGCTGGGGGCATTGATTCTATTGAGAAACCTAGACGGATAAGACGTAAGACTAAGTTCCCTTGTAAGCTTTGAAAAGGAGATCACCTTACTCATTTATACCCTGACCTTCCAAAGGCATAGAGATTGTGGCCCATGTCTACAATATCTTATGATTCTGAGTCTTTTGAGGTTTCCTCACAGCCTATTCATCCATTGGTTGATGAAGTGGTCATGCCGATGCAATCTTCGTCTGATCCCACTTCTATTTTTGAGGGTGATGTGCTTTCAGACCATGTTGTCTCGCATCATATTCAACAAATGATTGAGGAAGTGGTCGTGTCGATGCAATCTTTGGTCGATCCCACTCTTCTCTTGGAGAGTGTCAAGTCTACCAAATTGTTCACATAGATGCAATATTCGACAGATCCCACTCTTCTCTTGGAGAGTGTCGATTCTACCAAAGTGGTCACGTCGATGCAATCTTCTATTGATCCCACTCTTCTCTTGGAGAGTGTTGAGTCTACCAAAGTGGTCACGCCAATGTAATATTTGGATGATCCCACTCTTTTGATGGGGAGTAATGTGTCTACCGACAATTTTTTTAGCATTTCCAGTTTAGTACTTTCAAAACAAGGGGACATTCTGCTCACTTCAAGCACACCCCCTCTAAGTCCTAGGATGGTTTCCTTTGATTGGAATGACCTTGTTGAGCCTCGTCTTCCTTCTTATTCACCCTTTCAAATAAGGGTTGAAGTTAATTCAAATTTTTTTTACCGATGTATTGTATATGAAGGAGCCTCTACAAGTGTTTTATCCTCCTCAGCTTGGCAAGATTTGGGTTATCCCAAACTTGTGTCTGCATCACATGAGATGTTGGATTTTAACAGACGTCCTAGTCAATATTTTGGTATTCTTCCTCAGTTACCTATCTCGTTAGGTGGGAAGAATGTCCTTATCTATTTTATAGTGGTGCAAGGCCTGTTAGATTTCAATATGCTTCTCGGGTGTGATTATGTATATTCTATGAACGATGTGGTGTCTAATCTCTTCTAGGTGATGCATTTCTCTCACAATTGAAGCATTGTCACTATCAACCTGTTGGCATCTGATAATCACCATCCTAATTTGGTGTTAGTTCAAGTTGCCCCTTTATATGTTCCTAGTATTCATGTAGACTCTACCCCACCACAGGTAAATTATGTGGCATCTTATCCTCGGTGTTCAATTGGTCTTGAGATGATCCAGATTATTTTCGGGACGAAATGAGAGTGGAGATATAATAAATAAATGTACATAGATATCTTAGATATCCAATATTATGACAGAAATGTATCAGAGATGCAACCATAAACACAAATATACAGTAATACACAATTTTCTATTAATGAGCGAAAATGTACAAAGAATCTAAAATACATAGTGAAAGACTCACTAGAATGGTGGCAGCTTATCTTTGAGAAGAGATGTGACAGCCACTCACATCTATGAGAAGATACTTTTACAATGAAGCTCCAAAGACCCTTTTATTATAAAGAAAATCCAAAATCCTAACCCCAGAAGATGAAAAGCCAACAATTTTGTGGACCCCGTTTTGGGTAGTTTGTTGTATCAACTTCCCAGGGGCGTAACTGTGGCATATGATCTTTGTTTGGGGTGCACGATAACTCGTTGGAAAGGTATCAATGAGGAGATTCATTTTAGGGGCTTCATTAGAGCCTTCGGATATCATTGAGAAGCACAACCTCAAAAAAAATTCATTTAGGCCCTCAAAATGGCCCTGAAAGTTAAAAACTCCTAAAAATAGTAAATTACCAAAATTGCCAGAAAACTGTTTTGAGCCAGTTCGAAAAGGTGGGTTGCCACCAATATCCACCTGGATCATGAGAATTAATTTGATCACTCATTTTTTCCTTCTCGAGACTCGGTCTCAGTAATTGATCCATTGGTTTATCCAATGGGGGCATGGGATCCCTTATTTTCCCCTCTTGGTCCAAATGATCTCGAGTTTCCTTTTGAGGCTAATCTCATTGTTTGCAGATTCTCAAGCGCTTGTGCTTGTGATTCATCGTTGATAGAATTTTCTATTCCTGTCCAGAACCTCCATCGTCATATGGAACATGGTCAATTTCCTTCTCCCTTTGGGACTGTCAACCCTCCTCGTTCGTGTGATTTCTCAGATTTTGAATTTCCTTCGGATGAGGCTATCCTTGAAGCCATGACTACAGTTTCTATACCCTGGGAAGACCTACACTGTGGATTGTGTTTTCTTCCTTTTTGGGAGAATTTTCAGGTTGACTATCGAACAGAATCTTGGTCAGAGCCTAGCATCGGACTCTACCTGAACTAATACTACGCATGAGTCATAAGGATATATGGTGCTTTGTACCATATTATACAGTCCAGGTCTGTTGTTTTCAAGTTTTTTATTAAGTAGAACCTCTTATTTTTCTAAGTTTCTATCTATATTGGATCTACTAACTTCTAGATGAGTGTTATTGGCCTTATATGCAGGATCTTGGAGACATTTTTCTTTGAATGTTTTTCATTGTATCGATCCATTCTGGCAGGTATTAACCTCAAAACTAGCATATAGGTTAGGTTTTTCCCTACTTGCAATTTTTTCATTATTCGTTTCCTGGTTCTTTTCTCCTTAGTATCAACCCCATTGAATTGTGACACTAACCTTCCTTGTTGATAAGTGTGTTGTACTTTATGTGGTAGAGCCTTCCTTACATGGGAATCCTAGTTAAAACCTTGTTTGTCATTTGGTTCCCATGTTGAATTACTTCATAGGCACGAGAGTCCCTTTTAGTCCTGCCATGACTTTGTGTTGAAGCCTCATCCTTCTTCTTCGTCATTTTCCAGGCCTATACCCATGGGACTCCCCTAGAGCATGGTTTTTCTTCTTTCAAGCTCACTTAAAATTTGAAAGCGACATCTAATGAGAAATTATTTATTATTTTCGATCTCATTTGGATTACTTGAGAAAATAATCCCCCTTGGAGTCTTATTTAATCCCTTTTCAGACTCTCTAAAATTGAAAATATTGTCGAGCGATCTTGTTTCCCTTCATGTTCATCAAACTAAAATTTGAAGGCACATCTGTCCGGTGGTAGTTTATCCCTTTTTCGGTCTAGATGGTTAATTTATGAATAAAGGTATGCCCTAGGATATGCGGTTCTCTAGGGTAGTATTCTCATGTGTAATTTTAACCCTTTTTTGGGCCTAAGGGACTAAATTTTCGAAAAAGGGACATTCTCCCTTGTTTTGGTTTATTTCTTTTTCGAGCCTTGGAGATTATCTACGAAAAAGGAACCCCCTCGGAGTCCATAGTTAAGATCTTTTCAGACTCCCTAAATATGAAAAGATTGTCGAGTGACCTTGTTCCTTTCACACTTGTTAATGTTTCCAGAAGGAATATCTATTTGGCATAAGTTTAACCCTTTTTCCAACAAATAGATTATCCAGAAAAATGGCACGCCTTGGGAGACATGTCTCACCGGGAGAGTTCTCCTAAGTTATATTTTATACTTTTTCAAGCTAAGGAGACTAAACTTAGAAAAATACTATGAGTCCATAGTTAAGCTCTTTTTAGACTCCTTAAAATTGAAAAGATAGTTGAGTGATCTTGTCTTTGTCACACTCGTTAAAATGGTTTTGAAGAGACATCCTTTTAGTCTAAGTTTAACCCTTTTTCGAACCAACTGGACTAATTATGAAAAAGGAACACTCTTGAGTCTTCTTTTAAGTGTTTTTCATACTCTCTAAACGTGAAAATCCATCGAGCTTACCTTTTATGGGCTCATAAAACTTCACATGGAAGGAGTCTTGTTGTGTCATACTTAATCACATCGCATGTCTCATCCTTGCATCTTTGGACTAATGCCGAATTCATGTTGCTATTAACTGAACCTTCAAAGCATTCCTTAAATGCAAGCCTTGTAGCACTTTTTCCCATGGAGGAATTTTCCCAAGTGTCCTTATCCTGCACATGTCTACTTGCACTAAGAATTAGACATGTGCAAGTAGAATATTTTTTCTTTTTCAAATTTTTAACGATCTTAAAAATTTGAAAAAGAAAAAAAAATCAAATATTCCAAAAAGGAGGGATGTGATATACATTCTCTTTTATTGGCAGCAAGATAGTCTCCCTTGGACAAAAAACATCCTTTCATTTTTTCTCCAAACATTGGGATCTAGTATGACCTTAGGAAGTTGTTCTCGTTATATAGATTTGTGTCCTCCTCCATTTGGTTAGTCTTATAAACATATGGAGATTTTGTGGTGCCTTCTGTATCACAGACTTATGTCAATAATATGCTTCCTGAGTCTCATCATTTTGTCATGATTTTGTCCAAGGGAAGTTTTATCCAACTTGATTCAAACATTCTGCACTTGATTTTGTTACCTTTATGAGTCAGCTATACTGAGAGTCTAGTCAAGTTTGGATTCAAAATCAATGAAGTTTTGTGCCCGATGATTGAGATCCTCCAGTATATCCCCGACGGCATGTCGAAGACTCATAGTAGTGAGTCTTACACTCCTATTGTACTCCTACATTAGTTTTGAACATCTTGGAGTTGTTTCTCGAGCTATGAAGTCCTCGTCTACAGCCACAGGTGTCAATGCTTCTTGAATATGCATATCATATTGTACTTGTATATCTTCATATGATCTTGAGATGCAGATTTGTTGTGTATTGCTCACAGATACACTTTATACAAACAATCATATGTTTCTCGTAGTCATTTATGACACGGATAAGAAATGTAATTTATTGGAAGCCATGCTTTGTTCATCTTGAGCATGGGTATGCCCGCCTCAGAGAGATTATGATTATTTTTCAGATGACACACTCACGAACACTCGTCTCGGACTCACTAAACTATGTGCCTTCCCATTTTGTAAAGATATTGTAATGTATTTCGGCGATCAATTTCTCTTTTGACCTCACACATTAGGGGGCATCTATTATAGTCCAAAATTCCATATCTTTTCATACAAGACATTGGCCCATCCATTTGCATACTTTGCCAAAAATACTACTGAGGCTTCCTTCTAAAAAACCTTTTTTTGGATAGTGTACTCACCCTGCTTCACAAATAGCCTACGTACACATGTGTGTTGCATGCTATTTATCCCACATACACACGTGTGCTTCATTCTAGTTATCCCTCATTTACCTCCAAAATTTGCAAGAAATATAAAATTGCACAGAATTCGACGGAGTTTATGGGCTATGGAGGGTTTCCTAACCATTTTACCCCTTGTAGCCCATCCCCAAACCAAATAAACATAATTTTATCATATAAAAAGAGGCCTTGGGAATTCATTTAGGAACATGAATAAGAGAATAAGAAAAATATGCCAAAACCCCTTCCCTTTCTTTGCCCAAGATTTGCATCTCATTCTGAGTTTTAGCCTCATCTTTCCCCTCCAACCATTCTTCATATGCAACCATTCCTCCTTCCCTTGATGGTATGTTGGTTGTCAGAAGCTAGTGTGGGATTGATGCACTTGGAGCCACGACAGAGGATCCCAAACTTGGTTCATAGAGCGGTCACCAACAAAGTTTGTAACCTTTTTTTATCCTGAATTTGAATAAAAGAGATTATCTTTGTCCCAAAACCATATGTTTACATGTTCTTGTTAATTTGAGAATTTATAGCTATGATTATAATTTTAAAGTGATTATTAGAGATTTTATATGTTGTTTCATTGTATTCCTAACCCCTTGCAGGTCACCTTTGGGAGGATATATGTGATCTAGGAGGCAGAAACAAGGAAATAGATCTAGACCAACCACAAGGATTGAAGGTGCACTCATTAAACCTTTCTTTCCTCTTTCTCTCATCACTTAGTTTAGATGGTTTGGGGGTAGATAAGTATTTTAAGGGAGTTATCACTCTGGCTATTCCTTAGACCCACTTTAGGGGGATTTCCCCCATAGAAGATATGAGTTCAAAGGGAAGCATAAATTACTGTGTGTTTCAAAATACCTTGTATAACCTAAAACAAGCTCCAAGACGGTGGTATTTGAAATTTAACAGGCTTATGAAAGAACAAGGTTATAGTAGATGTCATTCTGACCACTATGTTTATTTTAAGAGACTACATAATGGAATCTATATTATCTTGTTATTATATGTAGAAGAAATTCTTGTTGTCGGGTCTAACATGCAAGATATAAATGTGCTCAAAAGAAAATTGGCTAATTCATTTGTGATGAAGGATTTGGGTGCTACAAAGAAAATCATTGGTATGAGAATAACAATAATCTAGGTGGATACTGGTGGCCACCCACCTATTCCACTAACTCAGAATGGTTCCACATAGTAGCAATTTTTCTATGGTTTTCTGGGTTCCAAACTTTCAGGGCCATCTTGAGGCCCTAAATGACGTTTTTTTGTTGTGACAACGCCTAACATTTAGTTGACACATCTCTTTCTTCATATATAAGCTACCACCATTCTAGATAGCTTGTGTGCTTTGCATTTTATGGACTTTTGTATTCCTAAAAATCATTAATAGAATCTAAAGTTTTATTGTATTACTTTGTTCTGTGCAATATATTTGCATATTTCATTGTGATATCTCTATTATATCTCTTCCTTCATGTCATTCTCAATACAATATGGATCAATGGTATCAAAGCAATATGATCCTTTTTTTTCTCCGTGCATGTCCCCAATGAGGTCAGGCTACCAACAGTTGGGTCTTGAATCGGTTCATCTTGGGGAAGAACACTCCCGTCAGCCCAAACACCCTCCTATGGCAAAAGAAAAGGAGGAGATCCTATGAAATGGTTTCTTGAGGAAGCCCTCACATGACAAAGGACTGATATAATGGATCATTTTTCCTATATCATTTGACAGTTCCCAACATCAACAAAGGCACCTTCAACCAATAGTCACTTCAGAGGTGTGATGCCCTTTAAGGTACAAGTTAACTTTGATATTCCTTTAATTGAAGGATAGATAGACTCTAACTCTTTGGCAAAAAAGTTAAGTCTACTAGAGGGTTATTTCTTTGTCCACAATTTTTCCAAAAGTGAAAAAATCACCTTCGCGTTCCTTAAATCCCTTCCCCATGTCAGATATTGGTGGGAGACTTACTATGAGAAACATGTCGAAGATGATTTTGCAATTTTTGGTCCAGGACTCACTTGGGTGAATTTTTTTTATTCCCACAAGGAGAAATACTACCCGATTGGAAACTATGATTACTAGTACACGAGATGCACAACTTTGCATCAAGAGAGAGACCAGGTGGTGTTAGTGTACACCACCATCTTCCATACCTTGTGCATGAAGCTGGTTATTAAATACTTTGAATGACACCTAGTCATAAAGTACCACAATGGCCTACATAAGTACATCCAAACATATAGAGAGTTCTTAAACATCTCCTCACTAGGAGCCACTTACTGATATGGTTTTAAGATCAAGAAAAAGAATAAGCGGGATTTCAATTATGCAAACCCATCGTAACATAAGCACATTAAAGGTGGAAATAACTCCCAAAGAAAAGGATAGAGAAAGGATGGCCAACCCCAGGACAACCAGTCCAAGGCACAAGGAAATAATGGTAACGAGAATTCAAAGAAGGATACTGGGAAGTGGTGTGAGTTATATAAAATCCCTTGGCACAACACTGATGAATGTTGTTACAACAATCATTTCTCGATGAGATGAAATCCTCATATTCAGATGTCACCTCATACTATGATTCAAAACTGGATAAGGGAAAATGGATCATTGACATAGAAGCTAGTGTCACCATCACTACCACAAAAGTCCAACTAGAGGAACCAGAGGAGACTGAAGAAGGGGAGTTCCTCTTCCACTCACAGATGTGGGTGAAGGAGAACCCCCTCCATTTCATTATTGATAGAGGAATATAGAATAACCTAATATAGAAGAGGTAATCAAGAGGTTGAACCTAACAACTATATTGCATCCTCAACCATACACCATTGGTTGGCTCAGCTAGGGACGAGACATCTGCATCAACCAACAAGGCATCCTGCACTACGACATCAAATCCTTCAAATATGAGGTATTGTGTGATGTCTCCACCCTTGAGGCTTGTGATGTTATTTAAGGATAACCATATATGTTGAAGAATTATGGTGTTTATGAATTGAGGCCACAGAGTGTCATTATTACTTTGGGAGGCTACAGGGTACCATAGGTAGTCCCAACTATTGCAGTCCCTTTGATCTCCATGAAGTAGTGTAGAAAGGTGGTCTCTCAAGCTGGTAAATTTGTCCTCTTTATGGTCCAACCAGAAGGTGAAGAAAATGTCATTACAACCGCCAAAACCTCTGTATGATATCTCTCTACACAGTAACAATAGGTGGACAAGATAGTAGAAGAGCACACATACATATGTGTCTCGCCTACTGGGGTGCCTTTTCACTATCAAGTAAAACACTCAATTGATTTGACACCCATTCCTCTTTTTCCTAATGTCCCTATATATAAGAATTCCATTATAGAAAATGAAGAAACCAAACTCCAGATCCAAGAACTAATTCTAAAGGGCCACATCAGAGAAAGCTCCTCACCTTGTGGGATCCCAATTGTTTTGGTACGAAATAAGGACAAGACATGGAGACTTTGTATTGATTATATATCCCTTAAAAATATCACAGTCATGAATTGGTACCTAATCCCCCAGATTGATCATCTTCTTGATTAGCTCAAGGGAGACAATTTTTTCATGAAGATTGATTTGAAGTCAAGCTACCACCAAGTGTGGATTGAGAAAAATAATGTATTGAAGATAGATTCAAGTCTAAAGAAGGTATCTTTGAGTGTTCGGTCGTGCATTTTGGCTTGACTAATTCCCTGGCCACATTCATGCAAATGATGAGTGATGTATTGTAGCCATTCACAAACTCCTTTGTGGTTGTATATCTGGATGACATCGTTATCTTTAGCAAAACCTGGGAGGAACATTTGAAGCAAATTCAACGGGTCTTGGGCACCCTGCGAGAGAACAAATTATATGACAATTTGGAGAAGTGTTCCTTTGGCATGCAAAGAATCCAATATTTGAGATACATCGTGGATGAGAAAGGTGTGCATGTGGATCTAGCCAAGATCCAAGTGATTCATGATTGGTTGTCCCTGAAGAGACTTATTGAGATTCTCAACTTCTTGGGGCTGACCAACTTCTACCACAATATTGTCTTGGGGTTCTCTCATATCACTTGGTCTATAATATAGGTGACCAAGGGTAGAGGGAAGGCCAAGTTTGTTTGGGTTGCATCGCAATAGAAATCATCCGAGGAATTGAAATTCTACCTTTTCTCAACTATAGTATTTATTCTTCCAGACCTGTAATATCCATTTGAGATTGAGATAGATGATTTATATTATGCTATCGATGAAGTCCTCACTCAGGATGGGCATTTGATGGCCTATCACAGTGAAACAATATATGATGTTGTTCACAGATACCCCACTTAGGACAAATAGATGTACTCCATTGTGTAGACATGTCGAAAGTGGAAGCATTACCTTTTGGGGAAGGAAACAATCATCCACACTCATCATAGGCCTTTGCAATTCATGCAAACATAGTGAAAGTAACAAAATGACCGCCATCAGAAGTGGTCCACGCACCTACAAAAATTCCACTTGAGCATCAAGTACAACAAAGGAAGCACCAACCATGTCACATACTGCCTCATTCAACCCATGGTTTTGGTTTTAACCATTGTTCTTAACTCCTATGACAATGAGATGTTTGGGTGGCCACAATTATATAGTAGTGACTTTGACTTTGTTGTTACCTATCAGAAATTGAGCGCAGGAAAAACCATTCCAAACTTTCATCTCCAGGATAGATCATTATGCCATCCAATCCATATTTGTGTTCCTTCAAGTGAGCATGGAAAGATGATTTGGGAATCTCATTATGGTTGAGCGACATGACACTTTGGTGTGGAAAAAACAATGGGATTATTGCAAAATCATTTTTATTGGCCAAATATTTGATAAGATGTGAGGAAGTACATTAGATCATGCACTATGTGTGCCATTTCCAAACCTGCCATCAAGAAACAAGGGCTTTTCACCCCTCTTCCTACTCTATATAGGCCTTGGGATTCCATCTCCATGGATTAAATGTCCATTCTTAGTTCAACCAAGCATGTGAATGACTGTGTGTTTGTGTTCATTGATCAATTCTCTAAAACAAAAGTGTTGGCACCCAGCAATAAGAGCATCATAGTTGAGGCTACTGCTAAGCTCTTCTTCGAACGTGTTTGGGATAATTTTTGGATCCCACTAACCATTATTTTAGATCAAGATAATAGGTTCTTGAATACTTTTTGGTCTAGCCTATGGTCAATGATGGACACCAAGCTGACCAAATCGACTTCCTTCCACATACAGATTGATGGAAAAATAAAGGTAATCAACAGGATGATTGTCCATATACCGAGGATGCACAATTCCAAACATTCACACACATGGGATGAGAGCCTTCCTTATGTTCAACATAGCTACAGCAGAGCCCTACATAGCTTTGTTGGCCACAACCCTTTCCAGGTGTGCTTGGGATTCTAGCCATTGGCCTCCACTGACGTAGCTCTACCCATTGCAGCTACACTGGAAGAGTCATCCCATGATCATACTGAGGTTGATTGAGAAACCAAATTTTATGAGTGAATCCATCACATCCCACAATGAGTTCAATTTGTTTTGCAGAAATCCAACACCAAGTACAAGCAGTGTCATGATCAACATCAAGTACCACATAAATTTTAGGTGGGAGATAAGGTATGGTTGCATTTGCAGAAAGAACACCTCATAGGACCCGATCAAAAGCTCTTCCCACTTCGATACAAGTCTTAAATCAACACCAAGGTTGTGGGTGATAACACTTTTGAGTTATGTATTCCTCATTTCCTTAACTTGCACCCGATATTTAATGTGGAACTCCTTCGACCATACTTTCCACCTCTCCTGGAAAGTTCAAACATGGTCGAGCACTTGGCCCCTATAGAACTCAATCCTGAATTCATTGAATAGAATACAATTGATCAGAGCATGGACACTAAGACGAAGGGCACCCACCAATAGAACAACCAACTCTATTGAGTTGTCAAACCAAGGTAGCTTCTTCGTCGGGGCAAGTGACTCACCAAGAGTCAAATTCAACAGAAGTTTCCCCATCTAATAGAAGAACTTGATGCAATGGGATCCATTTCTTCCTAAATTGGAAGGATTGATCTAGGTGGATACTAGTGGCCACCGACCTATTCCACTAATTTAGAATGGTTCCAGATCTTCGTAGTTTTTGTATGGTTTTTTGGGACCCAAGATTTTGGAGCCATTTTGAGGTGCTAAATGATTTTTTTTTGTTGTGATAACACCTAACATTTGGCTAACATATCTCTCTCTTCAAAGATAAGCTACCACCATTCTAGCTAGCGTGTGTTCTTTTCATTTTACAATCTTTTGTATTCGAGATAATCATTAATAGAATCTGAATTTTCACTATATTATTGTGTTCCTTGCAATATCTCTGTGTATTTCCTTTTTATATATTTGTTATATCTCTTCCTTCATGTCATTCTTAAGTATAATATGGATCAAGCAAGAGACAAGAAAAAGTGCAAAATAACATTGTCTTAGGGTGAGTACATAGAGAAAGTGTTGGAAAGTTTTAGAATGCAGGATGCAAAACGAGTTAGTAAACCTTTTCCCAACCATTTCAAAGTAACTAAGGAGATATGTTCCAAGACGAACAAATAGGCTACATGTCCAATGTGTCATGCTCATCAGTAGTTGGCAGCTTGACGTATGTGATGGTGTGCACAAGGTTGAATATCACACATGCAATGGAAGTTGTGAGTAGGTATATGAAAGTCGAAGTAAAGAGAATTAGAATGTAGTAAAGTGGATTCTCAGGTATTTGAGAGGTACTACTACTCAAGAATTATATTTTGGATGTTCAAGCATTGTTCTACAAGGATATGTCGATTCATATATGGCAGGTGATATAGATAGTAGGAGGATAACCATGGGATATGTTTTTACTATAGGTGGAACAATAGTAAGTTGGATTTCAAAATTGCAAAAGGTTGTTTCAATTTAAACAATGGAAGTAGAGAATGTCACTACTACAGAGGCTAGTAAAGAGATGATTTGGTTATAGATGTTTATGGATGAATTGGGAAGGAAGCGGTAGAATATCAAGTTCTATAGTGATATCTAGAGTTCCATTCACCTTGCAAAGAAATTAGCCTTCCATTCTAGGACTAAAAATATACAACTCAGGTACCATTTCATATGATTAGTTTTGGAATATGGACAACTGAACTTGGAAAAGATACACACTAGCCAAAATCATGCAGACATGTTAACGAAGGCACTAATGAGGGAGACATTGAGTTTGTATGTAGTTTTAGTTGGTCTCCAAGCATGATGGTGAATATCATAAACTTGTGTGGTCCAAAGTTGGAGCATTGTCCAATAGGTGTAGTAGCGATGGAGTTGTTTTGATTAGTCTCCAAGTGGGATATTTTTTGTTGTGGAGCCTGATTATCTTCCTAATTCAGAGGTCTTGTTTTAGCCACGTTTGGATCCTGGTTCCTGACTGTTGGCTATGTTTTATATTCTTTTCACAATTATCCCCATGTGCTATTATGTTGCATCGAGCACAATAGGGGTGTCACAGGGGGGGAAAGCCCACAATAAATTTTTTTGGAGTGGTTTTTACATTTGTTTTGGGCAATTTTGACATGGGGTTTTCTGGCCCATGGTTTTCTCATTCTGATTAAGAAATTGAGGTTGTAATCTAATCCAGGTCAATGGGTTAGGGATTTTGGATGACACAATATATTATATATTGTAATGTAATGAAATGAGATAAAGTATTGTGACAGAGAGATGAGAGTGCTTAAGAGAGTGAAGCGAATGGGTCATAGGTGTTATCCCTTCATTTTTCCAAATGGAATAAAGGAATGTGTGGTTATTTCTCCATGGATGTAGCCCATATTGGGTGGACCATGTGTATCAATGTCTCTCTTGTATGTGTGTTTTGTTTTCTTATTCGTTTTTATTTGTTTTACTTTTTATTGCTCCACAATCCTATTTCTAACACAAATTTCACATAGGCATACACAAATTCT